>JZKD02S0394171.1:65115-83683 GCA_000966675.3 Picea glauca | reverse complement strand
TAACATTACTAATCTAAATCAAAACTAATGGCCTAAAGCCAACATAAATAAAATAGCATTACTAATCTAATATGCCCCAATTAAGTGGTAATGAGCCAATATTAGGGCTTAACATATGATGTGCCCCTTTTGAAGTAGCTCTTGGATATGATGCCTGATTTCATCATTTTCCATCAGCGAGCAGTGATATGTTGTTCCATTAGGCAGAGGTGAAATGAGGGTTATATCAATTGGATTCTTGACTTGGCAGTGTGTCAGTATCATAGTGGGTGAGGAGAAGACGTCTCTATAATATTCCACGATCCCATCCATGTATGTGGTGACGACCTTGTTCTTACTGTGAGATTGAATAACAAAGAAGATGAACTTCCCAGTTTGTGAAATGAACTTACTGAATTCCTTAGGAGAGATTACAGAAATAATGGTAGGTGGTGCTACCTCTGGTATCCTATACAATTGTCTACCCAAAGTAATAATAATACTATGGGTTCTAAACTCATACACAACATGTCGCTTCTAGAAATATGGATTTCCTAAAAGAACATAAAAAAAATCAAGGGGGTAAATATCACACAATACCTCATCTTTGAAAGCATTGATGTCATAGTCCATACGACATTTTTGGATGATACAAAGATCTCTTCCTTGGTAAATCCAGCCGATGGTGTAGGGTTGCGGGTGAGGTTTCATCGACAGATCCATCCATTTGAAGACCTTTGCTGAGATCAGGTTCTTCTGACTATCACTATCGACAATGAAATTAAGAAGAGCCCCCTTTACCCACATCTGTGATTGAAAGAGGAATTGTGTGGGTTGGGGATGAATTTTCCCTACTTCATCTGTGAGGAGTTTGCAGATCCAAACTCTTACCTCTTCTACGTAAATTTCTACTCAATATTGACAACATATCTATAAGTCATACCCAATGATGCGATGTCTAGAAAAATCATTTATGTTTGAATGTATCTATGCAAACAACTATGTCATTTGAGCACCAGATGTCTCTCAGAGTTTTTTATGCCCAATTTGGTGTGTAGGGTATGGAAAATATTGGTGAAATATGGTACTGTCTGGTCCCTTTCCTTACACGGGGTGGTCCATCTTGTGTACTAGTCCTCATAGCTTCCAATAGGGTAGTACCTTCTTTAATGGCATCCTTGAAGGAATACCATGTGGGGGTGACCAAAAATATTGTAGATTCCTCTATGGCCTTTTTCTTGGAGTAAGTATCTCAGTAGTCCTTAACATGGGGGACGACCTTGAGGACTGCGAAAGTAATATTTTTCCTATCAAAAAAATTGTGGAATGAAAAATACCCTTCAAGTAGATTCAACCATTTATCTACAACATATGCATCTATTAGTCCTTCAAATAATGGAATATCAAAATTTACTTGTACCTTGAAGGGGGTTGCATGGTCACTTGATGAATATTCTTCTCTTGCGGGAAGCCGCTGAAGGATATATATAAAGTTGTCCATCATTTCGTTCCTTTGTCACACAAGGGCTTCATCGAGCAACATTTTAAAAAGATCTTCTGATCCATAATCTTTACTTTTGTTCCACATGGTTTGTTGTCAGGATTGGCATGGTCGATCTTGCAAAGGATCGAATGGTTCGAGTCCCAACTTCTTGTACCCAGATCTTGTCAGGGACACAAAAAAAGAAGAATAAATGAAGAGCATATTTATCTATATTTATGACTGGAATGAACTGACTAACAGAATGAATACAATAACACAAATATACAAAAAACAACAACAGATATCCAGTGAACAATAATTTCTATTGAATAAATGAAATATGTTGAAACTGTAAAACTGCAGAACTGAAAAAAACTTGCTCAAATGATGGTATCTATCTCTGAGAGGATATGTGGTGGGTACATGTATATGTCATAGCATAATGATTCCAATGAGGCTTTAGAGGCCTTTTTAACATTACTCATGAATGCCAAAACCCCAGACATCCAAAAACCTAACCCTAGGAGGTGAAACGCCAAATGTTATGTAGGCCTCACTGGGTAAGTTGGTACCTCAACTTCCTGGGGTCATAAATTTTTCATATGAACTCCATTTTAGGTGCGTGATATCCTATTGGAAAGGGTTTTTTGATAACTACACAGTATGCTGCCAAACTATGACTTTGTTTATAGTTTGATTGTGTGAAGCAAAAAAAAACACTGTATAGGGCCCCAAAATGACCCTGGAAGTACAGAAAGATGTGTTGACATGGAAACTTCCAAAATAAGCCATTTGGATTAGGTGGGAATCCACGAATATCCACTTGGAATATGTGTAGGGATTCAAACAACCTTGAAATTGTAGAACCCACAATTACAAAGAAGTAGAGAAGAATGTGTTGAACTAAAACATGGTCAAGAGGAGCCAGTTGGAATAGGTGGGTGGCCACCAATATCCACCTACATTATTCCTCATCCCTTAGGAAGAAATGGTCTCCATTTCATTAATTTCCCCCATTAGGTGAGAAAACCTATACTTAATTTGGCCCCATGCGAGCCACTTTCCTTGGTATAGGAGTTGCCCTATCTTGATAACCCAATAAATTTGGATCCTTTGCTGGCGAGTTCCCTTGACCTGTGTGTCCACTATATAATTAGTGGATTCTTGTTCAATGCAACAAATATTGAGCTCTACTAGTGCCATTTTTTGTGGGATCTATGAAGTGTCCAATAGTGGTGGAAAATATGGTTGAAGGAGGTCCACATTGAACACTGGGTGCAAGCCAAGGAAGGGTGGATTGTTGAGATCAAAAGCATTTCTACCCACTACATTGGTGATAGTGTAAGGACCATAACATAATGGGTGGAGCTTCTGAAGGGGCCCAATAAGGCACTCTTTATTTAAATGTAACCATACCTTGTCTCCCACCTGAAACTGGTGTGGTACCCTGTGTTAATCATGGCACTTCTTGTAATTAACATTGGATTTATTCAAAATCTCATGGACATGTTAGCAAATGTGTTGAATCATCTCTATGAATATAGTGGCTTTGTCGACCTTAGACTGAACATGGGAAGATTTTTCCTGCATGGTTACAAGAGGTAGTGCAACATAAATGGGACCCAAGGGATAGAATCCTAGCCCCACCTGAAATGGGCTATGGTTAGTGGAGCTATGGAGAGCCCTTTTGTAGATTTTCTGAACATAGGGAAGACTGTCATCCCAGGTACACATACACTTAGATTTTTAAATGTACAGGATGTGCACAATAATCTGATTGACGAACTTTGTTTGGTCATCAGTTTGGGGGTGGAAAGAAATAGATTTAGTGAGATTGGTGTCCAACAATGACCATATACTTGACAAAAATGTGTTGAGGAACCTATTATCGTGATTAGAGATGATGGTCCGTGGTATCCCAAAATGGACCCACATGCGTTTGAAAAATAACTTGGTAGTATCTACCACTACGATCCTCTTTTTGTAGGCTGTGAGGATGGCCATCTCCGAAAATCAATCAACTACCACAAATACACAATCATTTCCTTTATTGGTGGATAGAAGGCTAGACATGTAATCCATCGATATGGATTCCCAAGGCCTATCGGGAGTAGGAAGAGGGGTGTATAAGCCTTGATTCTTGATGTAGGGCTTGGAAATGAAACATGTAGTGTAATATCTGATATACTTGCCGACGTCCTATCAAATATTTGGAAAATAAAAATGTTTTTGTAGAACAACCATAGTTTTCTCCATGCCAAAATGTCCTACCATCCTACTGTAGTGATCCTCCCAAATATTCTTTGCATGATCGCTTGCAGGAACACATAGATGGCCCAGATGGAATAAAAATTTGTATTGAATGTGAAAATCAGTGACACGTGTGTCTATACCCAAGAGCTGATAGGTGGTGGTGAGGTCTAGATATTACTGATAAAGTTGGGACCACTCATGTGCCTCATGTCCACATGAATGTAGCACGGTGGTGAGTGTAGCCACAGGAGTTTAATCGAGGCAATCAACAACACGATTTGTGTTCCCTGTCTTATACTTGATGTTGAGATGGAATTGTTGCAAGTAGGTGGACCACTTCTGATGGAACTCGTTCTACAACTTCCCCTGTGTATGTATGAACTGCATAGGCTTGTGATCAGTGTGGATGATTGTCTCCTTTCCCATAATTTAATGTTTCCATTGATGACAGGATTGTACAATGGAATACATTTCCTTTTCATAAGTGTGGTTTTTACAGACAACATCTGAGAGTGTCTCACTATGGTATGCCACCAGATGATCATGATGAGTGAGAACTACACCTAAAAAATATTCTGATGCGTCAAATCTTAATCTCGACTGGTTTTTGCATATCCGGTAAGGACACAACTAGATATAAGAACAAGCGATGTTTACAATATTCATATGCTAATTGTTGTTCCTTTCCCCACATGAAGTTTTCCCTGCCACCACCCTTGGTCACTTGGTTGAGGGTCCATGCAATATGGGAGAATCCCAACACAAATCATCGGTAGAAGTTGGCCAGTCCCAAGAAGCTCTAAAGCTTGGTTATTGCGATCGAGGTTGGCTAGTCACGAATGACTTGGATATTAGTTGGATCAACATGTACCCCATGCTCATCAACAATGTAGCCCAAGTATTGGACCCTTTTCATGCCAAAGGATCATTTTTCCAAGTTGGCATATAGCTTGTGCTACCCTAGAGTAATCAAAACCTACTGAATATTATTCATGTGCTACTCCCAAGTTTTTTTGAAGATGAGGATGTCATCCAAATGTACCACCACAAAATATTTGGTTAAGGGTCTCAGCACGTCATCCATCAACCTCATGAAAGTGGCTGGTACATTTTTTAGGCCAAAGGGCATGACCATCAATTTGAAGAGACCCTCTTTATATTATAAAGTTGTCTTCCATACATCACCTCGTTCGATGGGAACCTGGTGGTATCCAGACTTTAGGTCAATCTTACTGAAGAACTTTCCCCCCTTGAGATGGTCAAGAAGGTAATCAATTCTAGGAATTGGGTACAAGTTCATGACTGTGATTTTGTTTAATGCTCTGTAATCAATGCATAGAAACCAAGTCTCGTCTTTCTTCTGCACCAGTACAATCAAGCTTCCACAAGGGAAGGAGTTGGGTATGATGTGCCCCTTTTGAATTATATCTTTGATTTGATTCTTGATTTCATCATTTTCCATCAACGAGCAATGATAGACTGGTCCATTAGGGAGAGGTTCACTGAGGGTTAGATCAATTGGATGATTCACTTGGTAGTGCATCGGTAACCCAATGGGTGAGGAGAGAGAATAATGAGGATCAAAGTTGAGTCACAGAAGGTATAAAGGATGGTTCCTAGGCCTATGAGAAATTGTAGCATGGGCACCAAATGGAAATCAGGGTGCTAACTAGATCTCCCTAGTGAGGAAAGTGAATAACTCTAAATACCAGTGAGACTATAGTCATCATTGCATAGAACCAAATATCTCTAAGTTGTTGTGATCCAATGTCTTCATGAGATACAATAAGATCCAAATATTCTACTTTGTGAATCCCAAAGGCAGACTTGGAAGTCTTTGCACAAAGTTGTTTTTCTTCCAATAGTTGTAATACTATGTCAACATGTTGTACATGCTCTTCCCAATATTTGTTGTATATTACTATGTCATCAAAAAATAATAACAAAAAATTTATAAGGAAGGTCTTGAAAATAGAATTCATCAAGCTTTGAAATATTGAAAGTGCATTAGTAAGACCAAATGGCATAACCAAAAACTCATAATGAACTTCATGTGTTCTAAAATATGTTTTCGGAATGTCTTCCTACCTCATTTTCATTTGATGATATCCTTAACAAAGATCCAACTTAATAAAGAATTTTCCTCCATGCAATTCGTCTAATAATTCATCAATGATCGGGATAGGAAAACTATCTTTGATGGTCATTTTGTTGAGTTATCTATAATCTAGACACATATGCCATGAAGCATCATTTTTTGTAACCAACACCATTGGCGAAGAGAAACAACATTGGCTATGTTTAATGATGCCAACTTCTAACATTTCCTAGACCACGTGCTCAATATAACTCTTTTGTGCATATCGATACATGTAAGGCCTAATGTTAGGTTACACTTCCTGGTTGCAAATGAATAGAACGGTCATGATCTCAAGCAGGTGGAATACCCTTAGGAATTTCACCAAATACCTTGGAATGGTTGTTGATAATTATTTGGAGATATGATTGAGCAATGGATATAGATGTTTCAGCATCAAGTGAGCACAATTGTGCAATTAAACCACGGTGTCCCTTTTTGAGTAATTTTTCCATGTTATTAGAGATTATCAGTTTAGAGGGTTTCCCTTAGATACCCCTAATCTCAATTTCCTTACCATCCGAGAAAAATTTCATGAAAAGATATTGAAAATTAAATGCCATTATTCCCAATGATTGTAACCATTAGACCCCTAGTACAACATTGGAACCACCCATTTGGATGGAAATTATGGGGATATCCACAAATAATACCCCATGTTGAGATTAATACTATGGAATTTCTCTAAACAATTTATGGTACCTCCATCTGCAATCATTACTTGAAAATATGGTGCAAGATATACAAAGAAATTGAGAACTTTTTCTACCTTGTAACTGGCGAAATTATGGGTACTACCAGAATTAATCAATATAGTTACCTTTTTATTTTTGATGTATCCTTGTATCTTTAGGGTTCTGGAGTATTAATGCTATACAATGCATGAAAATATATTGTTGGAGTAGTCTCTTCTATATTTGGATCTTGTGGTGGTTCCAATTCTTGATCTTGTTCCTCTTCACAGTCTATGTATAATAATTTCTTCTCACTGCATTTATGCCCCTTACTATACTTGTTGTCACAATTGAAGCGTAGTCATTTTTTTCTTATTTCAACCATTTTTTAAGGTGTTAACCTTGTTTATTGAGGTACACTTGTCTTATGAACCCCAAAACTATCTTTGCTCCTTGTGTGTGAAACAACGGTAGACTTGTGTGTATCCATATTCTTGTCTTGAATATGATGAGCAGATTGCATAGCTTCCATAACATTTTTAGGGTGTCTTAATAAAATATCATGTTTAATTTCCTATTTTAATCCACCCATGTAAGCTTGCAACAATTGTTCATCCTTTATGTCATCCACCCTTGTGGCCAATACCTAAAATTCTAAATTATAATCTTCAATATCCCCTAAGTGCTTGATTCTTGATAATTGATTGAAGTAATCATGTTTCGTGTAATTTTTAAACCTATGAAGTAAAGCAATGCATACAAATTCTTAAGAAAAACATAAATTAATCAATGGCTCATACACATAGTACACAGATATTTACATTGGAAACCCTTAACTGGGAGAAAACCAGCCTTTCTTAGTGTCATACCTTTCAACTCTTGATTGTATTAATTTCACCATTCACCATAATATATATACAATGTTTTAGGTATTCTGTAGCTACCAAAACCCTAATCCCTTAATCCGAGATTAATTTAGAAAACAACTAAAAATAGCAAAATCCACTAAATAGAAAAAAATGCCCAAAAACAAAATTCGGGGCGTTTCCCCGAACGCTACATGTAACTAGGGGGGGCATACATGGCCCCCCCTGGGACCCCCCTAGGAAAGTGCCTGACACACATGATACAAAGAGAAAATGGAGTTGTGATTGTCAGACGTAGTTGTCAAATCTGACGCGCCCACACACACATATGCAAAGAATATAACACATACCCAGCATTCTCCCACTTGTTGGTTTCTTTGCATACATGGGTTCATAGGATTATATAGTCACCAATCCAGGGAAACAATGCCCATTGTTACTCTACACCAGGAGAAATTTTATGTTCTCATAGAATTTGTTAATGAATCTGCAACATTCTTCAAAGCGTCAACCTTTTCTAGCAACACCTTCTTTTCTTCAACCATGTCTTTCACAAAGTGATACTGAACATCAATATGCTTTGTCATTGAATGATAAGCCAAGTTATTTTCCAGGAATATTTCACTTTGACTGTCACAATCTAATCTCACTACTTGTTGTACCAACCCAATACCTGAACACAATCTTTGTAACCATACTTCTTCCTTTCTTTCATGAGTGGCTGGCATGTATTCAGCTTCTGTAGTTGAGAGTGCCACTATAGCTCGTCTTTTGCTCATCTAATTGATTGCTCCTACAAATAGTTTAAACACATACCCACTTGTATATCTTCTATGATCCATATCTCCATCCTAGTATGCATCAATAAATCCATGTATGTCCACCACTCTATCCAATCCTGGTCTTCCTTAGTAGCACAATCCATAACTAGTGGTGACACGAAGATACTTGAAAAACCTCTTTACTGTTGTCCAATGCTCCTTCTCTAGTTTTGACATATACTTGCTCAAAACTCCCACTGCATGTGCAATGTCTGCTCTACTACAAACCATTGCATACATCAAGCTACCAAATACACTGGCATACAGAACATGGTACATGTCCTCTTCTTCTTCCCGTGTCTTGGGAAATTGATCTGCAGATAACTTTACACCTATAAGAATAGGAACCTTGAACAATTTATTTCCATGCATATTAAAACTCTGCAATATCGTCTCAACATATTTTCTCTGATTCAACCAGAGTTTCTTGTTTTCACAATCTCTTTTAATCTCCATTCCCATAATGAAGTTAGCAACATTGAGATCTTTCATGTCAAATTTGGAGGATAGCTGCAATTTCACCTCCTTGATAACATCCATGTTATTTCCTACCAGCAACATGTCATCAACATACAACACTACATAAATGAATTGATTACCAATCTTCTTGGAATATACACAATGATCAACCCTACTTCTCACAAATCCCAATCCAAGGATGTATGTGTCAAAATTTTGGTACCACATCCTAGGTAATTGCTTTAGACCATATAATGACTTCTTTAGCTTACATACCGACTCTTTCTTTCCCTTCACTACAAATCCTTATGGTTACTTCATGTAGATTTATTCTTCCAGATCCCCATGTAAGAATGTTCTCTTCACATCCATTTGTTCCACTTCAATATCAAAATAAACAACAATAGATAAAATAAATCTAATAGACTTTAACTTGTAAACAAGAGAAAAAATCTCACCAAAGTCAATTCCCTCTGCCTAGGAATAACCTTTTGCTACCAATCGAGATTTTTATTTCTCCACCTTTTCTTCTACATTAAAATTCTTCTTAAACAACCATTTTCTACCAACATATTTTCTTCCAACTGGAAACTCAACTATATCCCATGCCTCATTATTATCCAAGGCATCCACTTCTTAAACCATGGCCTTATTCCATAGTTTACTATCTTCTGAATTCACTACTTCCCTGAAAGTTCTGGGATCATCATCAGTAATAGATAAAGTAAAATTAGAATGAAAATCAGGTGGAATATACCTTATTGGTTTCCTTCTTTCCCTCACTAATATCCTCAATAATGGGGTATGAGGTTCTTCTTCTTCTACTTCATCTTCTTCAAATGATTCAGATTTTGTATCATCCAACTCAAACTCTATTTTCTCAAGTTCTTCTTGCTTTGGTAGGAATTACTTTTTGGAAACATCTTTTACCTCTCTAAATACAACATCCTGACTATAAACAATCTTCTTAGTTTTTGAGTTCCAAATATTGTAACCTTTCAAACCATCTTTATAACCAATAAAGATACACTTTTCAGACTTTTTATCCATCTTACTCCTATTTTACTTTGGAACATGTACATAAGCATCACAACCAAACACTCTAAGATGTTCAAGAAAGGGTTTCTTTCCAATCCATACCTCATGTGGAGTTTTATCATCCAACACTGATGAGGGTGATCGATTGACTAGGTATCATGATGTACCCACGGCCTCTACCCATAATTCTTGTTCTAACTCGGCACCATTGGGCATGCTCCTTGATTTTTCCACCAGTGTCATGTTCATCCTTTCTACAACTCCATTCTGTTGAGGTGTGTATAGAGTAGTCTTATTCCTTGCTATACCACACTTCTTACATAATTCTTTGATTTCATTTCTGTAGAATTCTCCACCACTATTTGTCCTCAATACCTTTATTTTCTTCTCTATCTGATTTTCTACCAGAGACTTAAACTCTTTAAATTTATCAAATACTTTCGATTTATTTCTAAGAAAATAGATCCTTGTGTTCCTTGAGAAATCATCTATGAATGAAACATAATACACAAATTTACCTAGTGATGGAACATGCACAGGTCCAAACACATCACTGTGTATCAACTCTAAGATCCCCTTTTCTCTTGTAGCACCAAATGAAAATCTTACTCGATTCTATTTTACATATATGCAATGTTCCCATAAATCAAAATCCAGAGTGGAATTAGACATACCTTCAACCATACCTTTACCGTGTAGTTTTCGAAGGCCCTTTTCTCCAATATTCCCCAGTCTTTGATGCCACAACACGGTCTTGTTTCTAGGGACAATATTGGTCTTGTCTTCTTTATTTGTCTACTCAGGGAAAACAAAACTATTACACCCATTAGTATAAGTGTTTCCCAACAACTTGTATAGATTTCCACACTGAACTCCCCTCATCAACACCATTTCTCCTCATACCATCTTGCAAGTGACCTTTCCCAATACAATATCCACTCCTGCATCATCCAACTTGCTTACAGATATTAGGCTCCTTGATATTTTTGGAATGTGCAGAACCCTGGGGAGAGTTCTAATCCTTTCATATTTTATCAGCAACTTAACCCTTCCATGTCCCATGATTTTGGTTGTCGAGTCATCTCCTAGGAATACATCACCACCAACATATTTTTCATATTCACAGAACCACTCCCTATGAGGACTCATATGGTATGACACACCTAAGTTGATCAACCATACATCATGGTCTGCATGTGTACCTATAGATTCCAAGTAAACATCAAATCCTTCTTCAGTGGAGGTTTTTTCCTCTGTGGAAGAGGTACTATCAGATCCCTTTGGTTTATCAACCTTCTTAGACTTGAAATATTTCTTATAATTCCCTATTTTACCACACTTCCAACATTTCCTCAAATATTTTCCTGGAGACTTATATCTACCTGTAGATTTAGATCTCCCCCCTGAAGACTTACCAAGATTCTTGTCTTGAGTATGGCATCTTACAAATAAAGAATATTTGTTATGACCATCCATGATTCTCCACCTCATCTCTTCAAATAACAAGGATGCAACTACATCCTCATACTTCAATGTATATTGAATGGTACAACCAATTTCTACAGCCAGATTATCCCAAGTGTCTGGAAAAGAACATAACAAAGTAATACACTTATATTCTTCTGCAATCATAATATTAATAAAGACAAGTTGACTTACCAGAATATTAAAGGCATTTAGATGTTTTTTCACATAATCTCCATCTTCCATCCTAAGATGATACAACTTCTTTCGAAGAAACAACTTGTTTACTAGGGACTTTGATTGATACAAATTCTCTAACTTATCCCATAGTTCCTTGTCTATATATTCTCCCAAGACATTGAACAACACTGAATTTGCCAGGCAGAGTTGAATAGTACTTCTTTCTCTGTTGTCCAAATTCTCCCAATATTCCTTCAACATACCAGTAGGTGGTGTACTAGTAGTTTGTGTACTAGTAGGTTGTGTACCAGTCGCCTGTGTGCCAGTAGGCTGCATACTAGTAGGTTGTGTACTAGGATGCATAGTGAAACATTGTTCTTTTTCTACAAGAAGTTCCTCCATCTTGAGCTTCCATAGCTCAAAGTTTTTACCATTGAAATTCTCTATCTCGATTCTAGAAGAGCTCGTCATTACTCTTTCTACACTTGAATCACCACTACAAAATCTCCCACTAAACCCAGATAAAATTGATCTATTGAGACCAAGTCAAATCCTCAACAACAAAGGCGTCCCTTTGAATCCAAAAATGAGCTCTAATATGACATGTAACTTTTAAACCTGTGAAGTAAAGAAATGGATACAGACTCTTAAGCAAGACATAAATTAATCAATGGCTCATACACATAGTACACAGAGATTTATGCTGGAAACCCTTAACCGAAAGAAAACCAACCTTCCTTCATGTTGCATCTTTCAACTCTTCATTGTATTAATTTCACCATTCACCATACAATATATAAAATGTTTTAGGTATTCTGTAGCTACCAAAACCCTAATCCATTAATCCAGGATTAATTTAGAAAACCACTAAAATAGAAAAATCCGATAAAATAGAAAAAACCACCCAAAAAAAAAATGGGGTGTTGCGCATAACCAAGGGGGGCCATACCTGCCCCCCCTAGGACCCATCGAGGAAAGCGGTCAGCAGACACGACACAAAAAGTGAAGGGAGCTGGGATCGTCAGACGCAGTTTTCAAATTTGACGCTCCCACACACACACATGCAAAGAATATAACACATACCCAACATTCCCAAACATTCCCATATTGTGCTTCTAAGTCCCTTGTAAATAAACCCCAAGTATAATGATAAAAAGGGGGTTGTTGTTTTACTATACATTGGTACCATTGATATGGTTTTATCTCAAAGTTCAAAGTTTCTATGTGAATCATTTTCTTATCATTCATATTATTATGTAGCTCAAAATATTTCTCTATTTGGTTTACCCAGGAAAAGACCTATGTTCCATGAAACTTATTTAATTCAATCTTAGGAAGGTTGAATTTAGGACCCCCACCATAATTAACTCCACTATTAGAATTAAATCTACTTGAGAATTTCTTATTGTCGGTAGGTTGTTCAACATGACTACTACCTTTATTTTCATGGTTTCCTAGAATTTTGATATCTTCTTTAGGGATTTTTTCATCTAGATTCTAAATCATCAAAGAATATATGGAATTTTGCAATTCGTTCATAGATTTCTGTATTTCTTCCTTATTTTCATCTATATTCTTTTTCTTGTCATCTACATTTCTTCTTATGTATTTATCAAATTATGGCCTTTATGAGCCTAATATTTCAACCTATAATGCTTAGAAATTTCTTCTCTTCAATGCCATGGGTATGATCAAAATTTTATGTGCCAAGTGGAAGTTAGGGTAACTTCCCCACACTTTGTTGAGTTTTGGCATTTCTAGGAAAGTGACCTTGTACATCATGCCTTGTGAAAGATATTTGATACAGAAATTTGAAACTTGTACCACAAATACCAAATAATTTCCTCTTTCCAACTCAACTGGTCTCATGCATTTTGGATCCTTTCTAAAGAATATATGACTATTTTACCCAGAACATTTGTTTGAGACTAGTTAATAGGACTAGCCAGATACTATATCTTCCACGGTGTATCTCTGAACTTGTGATGACCCAGATGCTAAACGTTTTACCATCAATACCTTCATATGTACTATAAATAACCTCCAAGTTTCACGGTTTGAATCGTACCAAAAAAAAACGTTATAAAGAAAAGGTTAAGATGACTTTCTTGGAGAATAAAAACTCTAGGATTAATGATCTTTGATACCAAATGTTATGATCCAATGCCTTAAAAATGATAAAAAGTCAATAATTGCAATCCACTTTGAGGGGGGAAACCTCTTTCTACCATATATCCACTTCAGAATACAACATGAGATGAGATAATACGATCCTAATACTATATCTCCTTGATATAAATAGGAGAAAAAGGGATATAATTATGATTAAAGGGTGCAATGAAGGGTTCTAGCCGACTTACTAGAAATGTAATAATTCAATATCTAGGGCTTAATAATGGGTTATATACATAACATGGGGATTTATCTAGGGCTTAACATAAGTAGAAGATTATATTCTAGAGGGACATCAACCACTTTGACTTCCACTGAAATGGTATTACCACCTAACTCTATGGGAAATGCAGTAAGGATCCCATGAGGCATAAACATATATCTATTAAACTCCTTGGCATGTTTTTATATGGACCAATGCCTGGAGAACTTGTAGCTTTCCAACGTGACATGGATATTATGCAAGTGGAATCTCCTTCGTCAACAACTAGAAGATGTTTTTCCCACATTCAATCAATTGAATATGAAAAGTTATTTTATGGGAGAGTATATGCCAACTTTTCTTCATATCAAATGTTATCATGTTTGAATCTAAGGTGTCAACCCCACCTATGGTTGAAAACAATGTCTTTCACTTCATGGGACAACTTTTCATAACTTCGAGGGCAAGCATGGAACATGGTTATTGGGCCAAATCCTGCACAATATTGAAATTATGGATAACTAGTCCATTGGGATTAGGTGTCAATAAATGAAGAGTACCCTTTGGTGGGTGAAGCATTGTATCAAATGGTGGCTTCTCTATATGGAGAGGGACATTTGGTTGGGAAGAGGGATATGGATTCTTATTCAAAGGACCAATCTCAAGATTTTTGTAATTATGATCTCATGTCTATAAAAGCATTGTTTGGTCACACATGAATGCATGGTTGCTTGAGGAGGGGTAGGATATGATACACCCATTTGTTGTTGTTTTGTAGGAAATGGATTAGTTAATACAACATGATCCTAGGAATATTCATGCTGAGAAAAATAATGATGAATCTCATCCATTCTTAGGAACTGATGAGTAATATGATCATCCCTGCAAATATTACAAGGGTATTTCATCTTTCTTTTCTGTTTATTTCTACCACTATCATTGTTTTGTCTTGATGAGTCCCTTGTTCAATATTAGAATTTGTTTTTTCTCCTATTATTTCCTCCAAGTTGTCAATGATTCTTTGATTGTGTGCAATGCATTGAATTCACCTTACAGGTTTGAGTGGGGACTGTACTAGTTTGAGTAGTGGGCCCAACATCTGGTGGGTTTGATGAGAGACTCAATTGGCCCAACTAACCCATAGATACACTGAAAATGGAACTAACCATGCCATCAACACGTGGTCCTAGGTTTGTCTTGTGAGATTCAATCAACAACCTCAGAGAATGTGGAATGATATCATACAAACTTCCAAACTGAGATTATATTAGATCTAAATTATGGGCATGAAGTATAGCCTTCTTATTTATCACCACCCCTCACATAGAAAAATACTTGGCCATGGGAGGTAATAGAGACTTGGTAAACCAATATGTAAGGAGTTCGATGAGAATATTGGCCCATATGGGACTACGCCATTGCCTCCACTCCTAGATATGATGAAAAATATGGGTGGTGATATTATAATGAAAGGATGTTAAGAGCTATATCCATGTCTCATACCTAGCTAGCAACTAAAAGTGCATTAAGAATTCCATGGATAAGGAATTAAAGTTAATATAGGAAGTTAATTTTAAATTAATGTACAATTTTGTAGCACTTCCATTCAAGGTTCTTTGGAAAATATGAAATTGAATACTATCATACATTAATGATTTGGATGAGCACTAGAGATGATATGTCATTATGTGCATCGATGAGTCTTTTCTAGGTTTTTTATCGAATTTTGGTATATTGGATGGAATTTTTACAGGAATGGTTAACCACACAGGATTATGTAGGATGGGTTCATTCGTAAATCATGAAAATAATATAAATATAATGTCACCAAGAAAGGAAAATACTTATCATAAAATGTATTCGAGTAGAAGGATGAAATATCTTATGAACGAAATGGACCCTGAGGTCCCCCCATATTGTATTTTCCAATGGCATAAGGGTTCCCAAAAGGATTTTTTCCCCAAAAGGAATTCTCCCCGAGATAAAATAACTCCCAAAATCATTGTTACTTCTAGGCCCATAAATTCCGCTAGGAGGATTCCCCCCAGGGACATTGACACTCTCAGAAGGATTATTATTCCCAAGACCATGAATTCCCCTAGGAAGATTAACCCCAAGAGCATAGACACTCCCAAAAGGATTACTACTCGGATTTTGTGTGCTACAAAAAGTATGGATACCCAAGGAATATTAGATCCACCAAAAATAGTAATGCCCCCAACATTACTAGGAGTAGTCATAGACCCACTATGGACATTCCAACAAAACAATAATATAGCATTTGGAATTACTAGGTTTCCTATAGGGATTCCATAAGTAGATGGAGATCCACCTCTAGTGTTAGAGCTAAGGATTTTCTCCCCACCTAACACGAATCTATATGTGGGAATTAATGATTTATGGCATTCCCCAAATAGCGAAACCTGATGTATTAGTCATGAATAGAGTAGGAACTATGGCACTAATATATGGTTAGAAGGAAATGACTAGGACTCCTCCAGTAAAACTTGGTGAGGAGATCATGGGCTCTTCCATACTTGATGAAGCACTCAGAATTGACATCAAGTGAGGATTCCTAAAGAATGAAAAATATTCACTAAAAGGTATCCTTACCTAAAGGAGTATGGGGTCAAAAGGATAGTTCAAAGGATGGTTGAAGTTTGGTGGAATAATTTCATCAACCACTTCAACATCTACCAACTCACTCTCCTCAAAACATGTTTAAATATTCTATGAATCTACTAGATCAATTTCATTCACACTAGACAACAACCTTCTCCTAAATATTGGTGGTTCTTCCTCAAGAGAAAGTCCAAGTTTTCCACATGAAAAGTGAATCGTTTGGTTAGCCATAATGGATAAATGTGTTTTAAACAAATGAAAAAAATCAACGTATGGCTGACTAGACATAAAATAAAAGAGAGTAGCCCTATAAAATATGTATATCAATAGGAAAACCAATGGATATAGGGGGCCTTCTGAAAATTAAACCTTGGGGGATGTCAAGTCAGCAACACCTAGCTAGTGAAGGTTTGAGAGACAATTAAGGTAAGGATTTATACATGTGGGTTACCTAGATAGTGGGTTATGGAAGAGTAAGCTCTAATATATGACTAGGGTGAAATCACAACAAATCCTCTTTCCCTAGGCCACTCAATACTACTTGATCTCTAGTGTTTTTCTTTGCTTGAAGAAGAGATAGATTATCAAGTCTTATATCTCTTTATTGGAAAGTGGGAGATGGAATAAATCAAGGATATTCTAGTCATAAAAACCTTTGGGAAATATCTCTGACTATCTGGGATTGGATAATAACTATGATATCATGGGAGTATATTATAAGGTTTCCTCCTTTGAGATATTATCTATACCACTTCAATGTGGTCGAGACCATTCCCCACAATAATTGGTAAGTTACGAAATAAATTTTCCCATAAACTTCATACAGGAGCCCATAATTTTTGTGATTTTTATATTTTTCACTCACTTGGGAATGCATATACATATTTCCTTAAGGAAAATAGCAAGTACTTTCCCTCTTTTATAAGGAAACTAGTGATTATATGCAAAGGAGGCTCATTTGGTAGAGTTAGGAAAATCAATATTCGACAAAATTAAAAAAAAAAGGATGTATTAAGGATAATATAGTGCATATTGGATAAAATGAGGTGGCCAAAGATTATATAGATTTCCCCTAATCTGTTAGGTCAGAAGGAAAATTGATGGCCAAAATATAGTATAATGTGGTGGAGGAATATTTTGAGTGGGGCCAGATGGATTTCACCCAACATCATATCATGGAAGTACCTGCAACATAATACAAGGTATGAGATGAGTCTCTTCCTGAGGTAGGATACCCATTCATAGGTGTGGATAAGAATCGCTTCCAAATAAAACCAATTTTGTATCCATGAAGCATATAAATAAGAAATGATCATGGCCATGACAAAACACAAAGTCGATCCATGTATATATAAAATTAGCAAGTATGGACACAAAAGAGAAACACAATGGATCCATTTGAGATAGATCATAGCCATGAATAAATAGATAATGGAGCTATGTCTCAATATACATTAGGATGATGACTGGATAAATGAAGTGGACAACTGATCCTATTGAAGGTAAAAATTCCATAGGGGTGAGTGGTACAGTCTTGCGTAACTTGAACATCAACATAATGAGAGGATTCTACTAATGGCCCAAGGTATTCAAATTCAAACCTGTCAAAGTTACATGCTTACACCATGTGAATACATGATTTGATGTTGAACATGGGAGAGAATTTTTATTACTAGTCATTGATATACACCATTAATAAACTCAAGACAACCCATTGATAATGATAATGAGTGTCAAGGTACCTAGTACATTATAGAAAGTGTGAATAGATGTGTTGAGTTTGAACACTTGTAGAATCTATCAATTAGGGGACATTGATGTATTCCCATTGTCAATAGTGAGGGAAATTTMCATTGATGACTACAATCCCCAAGGTACTATKAAGGCTCTAAATCCCATTTCCATAGAAAATATGTTGAAGTTGATTGGAAGAGATCCATTGGAAGGATGACATTAAAGCATCCCCCATCATCCAACATGGGTGAACATAAGGATAATGATTTATAAGGACTGGGACAAAAAAGTATAAGGAACAACACTTAATACATCTCTAGCATCTTTCAAATGGAATAGCACATGATAGAGACCCTTTCAACAATGATCAATAATGAAAACCATTGACAAAGGTAAGGAATTCCACCAATGATGAAAATGGAACCCAAGGTATTGCATGAATCACAATGTGTGAATAAATTTCTTGAATTCAAACACAAGGGAA
>JZKD02S0394171.1:47493-59544 GCA_000966675.3 Picea glauca | reverse complement strand
TAATTGTCACATCATATGATAGTTGGATGGTAAAACTAGATACCAAACTTTGTAATAATATGCTGCAACCAAATGGCTTGGGTTGTTGCATTCACTGCACCTCTATACTTGGCCTTTGTGGATGATAAAGCAATAGTGAATTTATTCTTTCCTGACCAACATATAGGACCTACACCAAAACTATAAATATAACTAGAAGTGAACTTGTGATTTGTGACATCACCATCCCAAACAAAATATGTATAACCAACAAGATCTAATGTGCAATATGATGCATAATGAAACCAAAAATAGGAATACCCTTAACATACCTAATAATCGTCTTGGAATAATTATAGTGTATCTCATGAGGATCCTACATGTACCTAGAAACAACCCCAACCATATAGGAGGTCTCAGGTTTGGAGTGGGTGAGCTATAATAGACTCCCACCCAATTGTTTGTACTTGGTATTATATACCAATGGTGTTGTAGCAACATCCTCAAGCTTGACTCCAGAAAAAAAGATGATGAATTTAACATGAAATATTTCATTTGAAACCAATTGATTAGATCATAGGCATACTTACTTTATCCCATATTGATTCCTAAAGAAGAATGGATGATTTCAAGACCAAAAAAATAGTGCAACATCCCCATATTTGTCATAGAAAACGTATCATGCAATGCAAATTTTATTCAAGAAATGGATGGTACTGTGCTCCTTGTGACTAGTAAATAATAAACATAAATTAATATTAAAAAAAAAGAGAATCAAATTGTCTCATCATATAAACATTAGAATTGGAAAACCTTGATACAACAAGAAATAATCCATCTTTTCATACCAATCTCGGGGTACCTACTTCATGCCATAAAAATATTTCCTCAATTAACAAATAAGAGGAAAATCCTATACATACCCTGATGGTTTCTCTATATAGATGTCCTCTTTAACATCTCTATGAATAAATGAACTCTTCAAATCCATGTGGTTAACCTCCCAATGTCTAGTTGCTACAATGGAAGGAACTAGCCTGGTAGAATCCATCTTTGAAACTAGTGCAAAGGCTTCATTGTATTTTATACCCTTGACCTGTGAGGATCCCTTAGATAGAAGATGATATTTGTACTTAGCGACAACTACATATTTTTCCATATTTTTCTGATAAATAAATTTTCATTGCACAAGTTTCCTACCAATAGGTAGGGGAACCAAATCCCAAGTTTGGTTCTTCATGAGAGATTGATACTCCTCCTCCATGGAATCCTTCCAATATGGATTTTCTAAATCCTATGCATAATATTGTGGATCTAAAGTAATGATAATGTAACAATGGAGAGTAATAAATGTCTCTGTATCAATGAGGTCTTATGGAGCATCACAAAACTTTGATTGAGTCCTCTATGGATCAACTAGATCACCTGCTGCCTAAAGAGCATGTTGTTCAAAAAATGGTATGGGTGTTGGATCTACAATAAGAATTTCATCAATTTCACTTGCTTCCCATCATCTAAATATGAAATTTCATCCTCATGCAAATATCCATCGGTGAGATCTACATCAACAAGAATTGGTACATCTGCAATAGGGTTTTCTTCAATTGTGTGTAAGGGGCCTTATTCAAATTTAACACTTCTTTCAACGAAAATATTTTTAGTTAAAGGATTCAACAACCTATACCCATTAACACCATTAGTATAACCCACAAATATGTTCTCTTATTTTTTGGGTTCCAAATACTTCCTCTTCTCTCAAGGTATGTGTGCCCATGCACAAGATCTAAATACCCGAAAGTGAGTGACTTTCGATTTCTTACTGCTCAATCCTTGAATGGAGTGACTCCCTTCAAATATTTATGAGGAAATATATTTTTATGTAGGATTCACAATTAATCTATTCATCCCATATCTTGGGAGAAATGGATTTTGACTATATCATGCAGTTGGCCGCCATCTCCTTACAATATTGATTCTTCCACTCAATAACTTCGTTCTTCTATGGAGTATATCGAACTATATGCTAAAAATCAATATATTCTTATGTGTATAGATGTTAGAAATCCCTTTTCACATAATCCACCTCATTATCCATACATAGGATCTTGATCCCCTTCCCTAACTTCTTCTCTACAATTTCTTTGAATTCTTTGAGATATTCAAACACTTTAGATTTTTTCTTGAGAAAATACACCTAGGTGTACCTTGAACAATCATCAATAAAGGTCAACGCATACATGGCCCAACTCATGGATGGGTGATGGAATGGTCCCCTGATGTGACTATGAAAAATATCAAGGGGGTGAATAGGCCTTCCATTCCTTCCCCTTAACAATTTTCTCTTCTGGATTCTTGTTAAGTATGCAGCCCTAACAAACTCCATCAACAAATTTTATGTTTAGCAAACCTGTCACCATACCTTTCTTGTTAAGTTGCTACAAGTAGCAGTAATTGAGGTGACAAAATATTTCATGCGATAAAATGCTAAATTAATTAACATGTGTTAGTAGTATAGTAGAAGGATATTTATGAATGAAATGGGAAAAATTATACAACCTGGATTGAAGATATTCTACCCCAACTGCAACCCTTGATCCATCAGAAATATATGAAATCACTACTGAATCCAGAGTGAAATCCACTCATTTTCTGATACCTAAATGTGTGATATGATATATGGAAAGTATATTTATGAACAATGAGGTTACATGATACACATGTTGAAAATTTCCATTTTCTAAATCAATTCTACCTTTCCCACATACCTGAACAAGTGTATCATCTCCCATTAAAATGGAAGGATCGATGCATGGCTCCAAATAAGTGAATGAATCATGTGATGATGAAATATGATTATAATATCATGGATCAATATTCCATGTGGATGATAATGAAGAAAAAAAAACTAAATCATGACCATATCATCCTTTTTCTATATCATAGGGGTGACTTTTCAACATACTTCTTCCTRGAATTTTCTGGTATGTCCCCACCAAGATTGTTCTATTGAAGAGTATCTGTCATACAATCATTTTTTTTCTTCATTCATGGATGTTCTAGATGAAAGCCTCTATTTCAATAACCAAAGTTCATTGTTTTCTTCTTTAATTCCCCCCCCTTTAGGGTTGGAATTCTCCTCAATAGATTTGGAATTTTTGTTCGTTTTTGGATCTGGGTAAGGTTTCTTTCCCTTGAATTTTTGTTCAAATTTTCTACTACAATTATCATTTGTATCAAGTGCATATTACTTTCAATATTTTATGCACCAACACCTTGAAAATGAATAAAAATCAATTAATGACAATCCAATTTTAGGGGGAAACCTCCTTTTACAATATATTGAATGTACAAGAGGAGATATGATGATGCTAAGACTAGGTATTCTTTGTATATATATAGGAGCCAAAGGGTATAATTATAATGAAAGGGTACAATGAAGGGTTATGTCCTACATACAAATATGACACTATAAATGTAATATTTCAATATCTAAGTCTTAATAAAGGAGTTTTTACTTGGCATGAGCCTTTGTCAAGGGCCTAACATTCCCCTCACATTCAAAAAAGTATTTTCTTGATACTTGAATAACCATGGGTGTTTATGCATGAAGAAATCATCTTCCCATGTTGCCTCTTCCACTAGTATGTTTTTCCATTTGATGAGGTACTCAATAATTGCTATATTTCTCAGCTACTTAATTCTTTTTTCAAGGATTTTTTTTGGTTCTAGTATGATTTGTTGAAGTTGAGTAGCTTCAGAAGATATTATTATTATGTAAATATTGTTTTATACCAAGACAAAACCCTAAAGAACAATATTATGTTATATTTGTAAATTCATCTGTATTGTGCCTTGGAAAAATTCAATTGTAAAATAGAAAGGGTAAAGTGTACAAGTTGACCTCACCTATTTCTGGGTGGCTCAAATTGTATTTATAAGAGGCTAGGAGCCTCACTTGGAGAAAACACACAACAAGCTCTCTCACACAAGAATAAGTGCACAATTCTCAGGAGGATATGAAACTACAGTGGAAGGGTGTTCTGGTAAATGTTTTGGTTATCTATTGGAGGATTATCTTGGTCTAGTAGTGTGCTACCGATTATGGTTAGGTTTTCTAGTTTGTCTTATTTTTGGTGATATCTCTCTTGAGAGAGACCTTGTACTTGTTGATGAATATATATTGAAATGATTTGCAGGGTTTTCTCCCCCACGAGGGTTTCCCAGGATAAAATATTGTGTATATTGTGGATCTGTTTCTTTCAATGATCCTTATGCATGCAATTATTGTTTTAATAGTATAAAGTTAAATAATATTGAATACACTTAACTTCTTAAGAAAAATTTTAACATGGTATCAGATCGGTCTTGAAAGAATCCATTTTCACAGTCTAGGAGGAACTCGCTTGGGAAAAAAAAACATAGGAAGACTCTCCTAACCCTAACACATATTTCCTTGGGTTTATATTTCCAGTTTGACGCAAATTTGAAAATTGCAACTATTGAAATGATCAACAACTACACAAAACCCTAGAATGTGATTTCTCCCACTTTCTATAGGACATTGATCAAAGTAAATCTATCAAGGACCTCACCTATGGAGGGTGCACCTTTACCTCAAAGTAGAATTCCAAAATTCACATTTTGAAAAATTAGGGTTTCCTCATAAACCCTAGCTTAATATGTCTTGGAAGCTACAGAGTGAATTTGAAGAAATTCACCTTGGCATAGCATACTCTCTGGTAAGTTCAAAGCCTCTCTTTGAAAAGTTTTCATTTTTATTATTGTATTACCATTCAAGGACAAATGGAACCCAGTACCATGTTTGATGAGAAGCTTGAGGGTGTTGATAAATTACAAGCATGGAAGTATAGAGTGATGCTCATTCTGGAAGAGAATGATCTAGAATATTTCTTTAAAGAAGAAGTTCTAGAACTAGATGAAGATGAGGAAAAGGAAAAGAAAAAAAAAACCTAGTTAAGGAAAAGAGAATCATTACTGATTCTATCAAGGATCATTTGATCCCTCATGTCTCATCATTAACAACTCCCAAGAATTTTTTTTATTCCTTATCCTGATTGTAGGAAGGAAAGAATATCAACTGGAATATGACCTTGAGGATACAATTCAAGAATGTGAAGATGCAGAATTTATAAACTATCCAATCCTACTTAAAAAGGGTGTCTCAAATAAAATAACAACTCGAATCCATTGGAGACACAATCGAAGAAGTTGAATTAGTAATGACTACCTTGAATGGTCTCCCCAAATCTTAGAAATAATCCATTCAAGGAATATGTTCAAGAAGAAGGCTAACAAGGTTTAGTAGACTATGGGAGGATTTCACTCGGGAAGAAGCTAGATTGGCATCAAGAGAAGAGAAACTAGGTGATGAAGAAAATCAAGCCCTAGTAGCTCATGCAAGGAAAGGAAAGAACAAGAAGGAAGTTCACTCACACAAGAAACCTCATGGATTACAACAGACTCAAAATTTTAAGAAAGACTTGTCAAATTACAGATGCTAGATCTGTCAAAGGATGGGACACATTGCAATAAATTGTCCCAACTCTAAATTTCATGTCTAGAAAAGGAAAGTATAAAATACATCATGCTCATGTCACAGAAGATGATGAAACTAATCAAGAGAGAACCGAAGAATAAGACTCAAGTGTTAGCTCTCTTTTTGTCTTGAACAATTTAAAAGAAAAAAAAATTCTACTAGAACTTCTAGTAGTGCCTTCATTAAAAACAATTGGCAAGAGATTTTTACTCTCGAGAATAACAATATTTTAATTTTTGTTTTATAAATTTATTGGGCCTGAGTCCCAATCTCCAAGTCAAATCCGAGCACCTGAGAGATATATGAAGGCAGATGTAAAAACATACAACAAGCAAGTCACACAACAAATGCCAATGTACAAGGCAACATGCACCAAGCACAAGAAACGATCAAGGGAGGAGCCCACAAGGGGCGCTACTATTATGCACAATGCGTCAGTGGGGTTTACAACCATTGGCATATATAAAAATCAAATATTACTCCCATTGATCGATGTGGTATATATTTCCATTACCAACAAAACAAAGGCATTACACTTGTCAACGCAAATTCCAACAGTAGTGATGAGTAAATGCCACACAAGGATTCATATTTCCTTTAGAGGGCCAAGTTTGGACAGTGGTTGTTGAGTGCATTGAATATTCGTTTGGGAGGTCAATTTATGCATTAGAGGGGTTGAACCAAGTCATATGTGTAGAAAAATTAAGCACAAAATATGGGTAGACTAATTTGAGGAGGGAACTCGCTAAGTTTGGGGTGTGAAAACACATACAAAGGTTTCATGGGAGTTGTGGGAAGCTACATGACTCATATATATTAAATTTGGAGCAAATACAATGCATCACATAAATCTAAGTTATCTTGTGGAGTTAAGATAAATTTTGCCAGCACTGTTGGAGGCATGTAACCTTACTATGGAAAAAGGAATGATTGTTGGAACCTTTAGAGACTGTTGTATGTGTCTTGTGTTGTAGAATGTCCTTTTGAAGGGTCCATGTCTCCATAAAGGATAGCATATGTTGCAAAGGAGTTTTATGATCTAGTTGTTTTATCCAAAGGAATGTATCTTTGGATTTGAATAGAAGTTGGGATGGTTCGTTTTGAAGAAAAGTGCTAAATGGTAGTTAGGTTTTCAAACTATTGGTCCCCATTCTAATTATATTTTATTTGATTTCTAGAAAAATAGGAACATTTGCATAATTGTTTTTATTATTAAACTGTCATTTTTTATAATAGAGGGGGGATTCAGTACGAGGGACTAACAGAGATATGTAGAAGGGTTTGATCTTTGTTTTGGCTTGATATCGTATATCTAAAGACTATTTTGATTCATCTTTCCTATGAAATACTTCAACTGCTAATAAAGTTAATGGTTAGTTTTGTGTTCCTTCTATGTTTATCATCTTCATGTTTTTCTTATTAAACACTCTGCTGATTTTATACGATGTTATGAAAAATTCTTATATGATGAGAAGGTTCTTTAAAGGATTTTCAGTAATGTTTGCCACATTGGTGTTTCTTCTCCTTAAATCTTATTTGGAATGATTTCTAGATAAAGTTTTATTCTTATACTATATAAGGACACTAAGGACAAGATTTGTTTATTGGTGGATTTATCAGTTTTGTCTTTCCCTTCTTTCAATCACATCACTCAAAACCTTAAGTCTCTAGCCATCAGTTTTATTTACAGAGGAAAGAGGAAATTGCAGCAAACCGTGGGGTTCTTTCAATTTTAAAAGAATTGGCTTGAGCCTCTACCAATTAAAGGTTCTAATGAACTTTGGAAGCCACACTTTCGTTCCATGAATGGAATGTGATGGGAAAACAGTAAGACATGGAGCAGGAGGGGATAATATTATCAATGTGTTAGATATCAGGTGGAATATATAGTTGTGCAAAAAATAAATGTGACAACGCATACATAGAATACCCAGTTTTGCATGGATATGAAAACTTACCTGCAGGTGTTGAAAAAGGAAATTCAAGGGATGAAGTATTATCTTAGGGGAGATCCCTTGGGTCATCAAAACACACAAGCTATCGTTACAACAATAAAATAATGAACAAACATGGCATAGAAATTGGAAACAATGTTTAGTATGATTTACTTGAAAATAAGGGTTTCATCTCCTAAGATTATACTTGAGCCTCTTCTTTTAGAGTACCATGAGATATTATGATTTTCATATGGTAGTTCTAATAGCTAGAGATTGAGATGAGGAGTCTTTTAGAATATGGTCAAAGATATCTCCTTTAGATTAGATTTAAAACTATTTGAGCCTATATTCTAGCTCCATCTTGCCAATTTGTTGTTCTATATTCAGAAATGATGTCTTCATGACAATTATTATTGGAAAAATGGCAGGGAAAATTGCAAATAAATAGTTCTTCAAAAGGTTTGATGAGCATATTCAAGAAACTTTTCTCATCATATCTAGATTTATAGGAAATATTTCAAAATCAAATCCCAGGTTTTATTTCATATATCAAGGGTATGGAATTGAACATTTACAAGTGGTAGACATTGTGATACAAGTATATCAATGATTTCCCAACTCTCTAGATATTTTTTCATGAAGCATTTAACCATTTGAAGGATGCAAGTGGGAATTAAATCCAAATCTTTAAAGAAAAAGATCTTATCAAAGAGATAGAGAATCATACCCAGTCTTTCTAGAAGAAAAGTTAACATAAATGAGGCACCTGGGAGTAGTGATTTGTAGCCAACAATACACTCTAGAATTCAACATCTCGACACCTATTGCAACTAGTTCTATTTTAGTTTATTTCTTCTGATTTGATTTGATTTGATTTTCAATAAAATAGGAATCGTTGCATAATTGTTTTTATTATTTAAACTATCATTTTTTATAATAGAAGGGGGATTCAGTCCAAGGGACTAACAGAGAGATCTAGAAGGGTTCGATCCTTATTTTGGCTTGATATTTTATATCTAAAGATTGTTTTGATTCATATTTCCTATGTAAAGATTTCAATTGCTAATAAAGTTAATGGTTAGCTTTGTGTTCCTTCTCTATTTATCATCTTCCTATTTTTCTTCTTAAGCAATCTGCTGATGTTATATGATGTTATGACAAATTCTTATGTGCTAAGAAGATTTCTTTAAATGATTTTTAGTAATGTTTTCCACATTGATGTTTCTTCTCCTTAAATATTATTTGGAATGATTTCTAGATAAATTTTTATTCTTCTATTGTATAAGGACTTAAGGACATGATTTGTTTATTTGTGGATTTATCAGTTTTGTCTTTCCCTTCTCTCAATCACATCACTCAAAACCTTAAGTCTTTAGCCATTAGTTTAATTTACCTGACTTGTTGCACTAGGTAAGTGATCTTAATAGATCAATCCATTATTTCCTTTCAAACTAAGAAATGATTTATCCATCTCTAAAACCCCTATTGAAAAGTTTGAAACAAGATGTGATAGGCTTGACTCAATAGCAGTCTTGAGTTGAATTCTAGTGCTAACATATTTTTGCATCATTGTCGGGGACAAAAATGAAGTATACCATTGAAGGAGTAGGAGAATCATCTTACATATTGGATTCTAGAAAACCTATGAAGACGAAGGATGTTTTATATGAACTTGGTTTGAAGAAGAATCTCCTTTCTATCTTAGATTTGGATGAGAAAGGATTTAGAGTTGCTTTAATTGATGGAGAAGTTCTCATGTGGCCAAAAGGAAAGGCAATTTATGATGATGTAGTAATTGGTGTTCAAGAAGGAGGTATATACAATTTAAAGGGACATTAAGTTTCAACATTAGTACACACTATAGTCACTCCAAGTGAGTTATGACATAGAATATTTTCTCACATACATTACAAAGCACTACCAATCATGAGAAATATGGGGACAGGTTTTCCAGAAATCTAAGTCAATCATGAATGAATATGTAAGGGATGTGCACAAGGAAAGCACGTGAAGAAACCTTTTCCAAGAAGTGACATAAATGCCAAAGGAACCTTGGAAATCATACATTTAGGCATCCGTGGACCAATGTTAGCCACTTGAATTAGTGGGAATGTATACTATGTTTCATTTATTGATGATTTCTCATGTAAAACTTGAATTTATTTTTTGAAAGATAAAAGTGAAGTATTCAACAAGTTTAAATAATTCAAGGAACTTGTTGAAAACCTCTATGAAAAGAGTATAAATATTTTGAGGTCAAATAATGGAGGTGAATTCACATCAGATGAATTCAAGACATTCTGCAAAGAAGTTTGGATTAAGAGGGAGCTCTCTACTCCCTACAATCCTCAGTAGAATGGTGTGGAAGAAATAAAGAACCATACAATCATGGAAGTAGTAAAATCCATGATTCATGGTCAATACTTACTGATGCATCTATGGGGAGAAGCAACTCGAACCACATTATATGTACATAACATAAGTCCTCACCGCGTACTTAGGAACAAGACACCGGAATAAATATTTACAGGTGAAAAGCTAGAGTTCAGCCACCTAAGGATATTTGGTTTTCTAGTGTATGTACATGTCCCCAAGGACAAAAGATCGAAGTTGGACCCTTCAGGAAAGAAGGGTATATTTTTTGGATACACTAAGACATCAAAGGCATATAGAGTTTACATCCCTGGTCACCAATAGATTGAGACTAGTAGAGATGTCACCTTCAATGAGGATGCAACTTTCAGTAGATCGAGGCAAAATCGTTTAGAAGAGACTCATGATGAGGATTCTAAAGCTCCCAGAGTTACAGATATAGATGTAGGCAATGATGTTTCATTAGAAGATCATGATATGGAATAACCATAGAAACCTACAAATTCATCCCAAGAGATGAATACTAAGAAGAGAAGACCAACTTGGGCTCGCGAAATTATTCAGGATGTAGAGAAGTATGGTGCTCTAGATGGATCTTTTAGAGAAAGAAAGAGACCATGACCATATTCTAGTTACATGGCATTGTTAAGTGAAATTATTGATATTGATCCTACTAGTTATGAAGAGGCTGCAGAGAAGAAAGAATGGAAGGATGCCATGGTTGAAGAGTACCATTCCATTGTAAATAATGATGTTTGGGATGTGGTTCTGAGACTGCAAGAGAAGACAATGGTAAGTTCCAAGTGGATTTACAAGAGGAAGCATTCAACAGATGGAATTATCAAGAACTACAAAGCAAGGTTCATGGCACGTGGTTTCTCCTAGAAAGAAGGAATATATTATGAGGAGACATTTTCTCATGTAGTGAGATACACTTCGATTATAGCTATACTTGCGATAGATATAGTGATGAAGTGGAAGGTACACCAGATGGACGTGAAGAAATCTTTTCTAAACAATTTAATACATGAGGAAGTGTATGTGGAGCAACCACAAGGTTTCAAAACAAATGATAGTCAGACACATGTGTGCATATTGAAGAAATATTTATATGGATTGAAGCAAGTACCTAGGGCATGGTATGGTAGAATTGACAGTTTCCTGATGAGCTTGGGCTTTACCAAGAGTAAAGAATATTCCAACCTGTACCTCAAGGCTGTGGATGGTGGACCAGTGATATTACTATTGTATTTGGATGAATTGTGTCTAATAGGTGACACGAAGCTCATCACTAAAATTAACACGAATCTTGCTAAAGAGTTCAAGATGACAGACCTAGGTATGATGCATTACTTCTTAGGTATATAGGTATGGAAAAGACCGAGTGATATTTTCCTTAACCAAGGAAAATATGTTGTAGAGATTCTGAAGAGATTCAAATGTTGGATTGTAAGGCCATGCCTACACCGATTATGATGAATATGAAGTTATTGAGTGAACATCTTCAGAGATAGTAGATGCCATCATGTATAGATAGATGATTGGTTTGTTGATTTAATTAACGAACACAA
The DNA here is from genome assembly GCA_000966675.3 of Picea glauca. Lineage (NCBI taxonomy): Eukaryota > Viridiplantae > Streptophyta > Pinopsida > Pinales > Pinaceae > Picea > Picea glauca. The sequence goes on along the minus strand of JZKD02S0394171.1, from coordinate 48,127 downwards.
GGAGAGATATATGTTTTTCAGTGAACACATTGATTTAGTATTTGGTGGAGCCTAGAAGTGTTCACTTGGTTCCAGCAAAACATGTGTTGAGGTACCTAAAAGTGTTGTAGACTAGAAGAGTACAACTGGTTGTTTCTTCTGTTTAGGATTAGTTGTGATATCATGGTTTAGAAGGAAGCAGATGAGCGTGTAATTTAGTATAGTTGAGGTAGATTACATATCAGTGAATTAGTGTGTCTTAAAAGGCTACTTGCAAGATTGTTTGATCTCGAGTTAGAGGCGACTTATATCTGGTGTGAAAACTAGAGTTCTGTGAGGTTGTGAGAGAACCCATTGTTTCATGACAAGTCCAATCATATCAAGATCAGGTACCATTACATCAGAGACATGGTACAGAAGGAATCATTGAAGCTCCAATATGTCTCTACAAATGAGTAGATAACATACGTGTTGACCAAGCCTCTGTCGAGAGTGAAGATTTTGTACTTCAAATATAAGCTTGGTTTGGTCCAGAAGGAATTCCCTAGTAAGAGGGAGTGATGAGTGATAGATGTGATTCCATGGTAGCAGCATCAACATGTGGCAGTGGGTAGTCATTCAAGGGAACATTACTAACTATGGCACCATTCAGCAT
>JZKD02S0394171.1:0-34306 GCA_000966675.3 Picea glauca | reverse complement strand
GTTCAAGGAATATTTTTAGCCAGTGTCAACCATTTTTTAGTTGTCTCTTGACCCTCCATGTTTTCCTTCCCACTTGTCAATGTTGTCTCAATATTAAAAATATATGTTTTTTTACACATGCCAGTGTGGAAGGTCTCCATTGACTTCTCCCTGGAAGGTCAACTTTATCGACTTCGACACATTTCTCTAATAGTTTGACCTAGAGAAACACCTTGGGCATATTTTCATCACTAATAGGTTACCTTGTGATAAAAAAATGACATTAATAAATGGTCACTAACTGAGTGGTTTCCCTTGTGTTTGAATTCAAGAAATTTATTCACACATTGTGATTCATGCAATACCTTGGGTTCCATTTTCATCATTGGTGGAATTCCTTACCTTTGTCAATGATTTTCATTATTGATCATTGTTGAAAGGGTCTCTATCGTGTGCTATTCCATTTGAAAGATGCTAGAGATGTATTAAGTGTTGTGTCCTTATACTTTTTCGTCCAAGTCCTTATAAATCATTATCCTTATGTTCACCCATGTTGTATGATGGTGTATTCTTTAATGTCATCCTTCCAATGGATCTCTTCCAATCAACTTCAACATATTTTCTATGGAAATGGGATTTAGAGATTTCATAGTACCTTGGGGATTGTAGTCATCAATGGAAATTTCCCTCACTATTGAAAATGGGAATACATCAATGTCCCCTAATTGATAGATTCTACAAGTGTTCAAAATCAACACATCTATTCACACTTTCTATAATGTACTAGGTACCTTGACACTCATTATCATTATCGATGGGTTGTCTTGAGTTTATTAATGGTATATATCAATGACCAGTAATAAAAATTGTCTCCCATGTTCAACATCAAATCATTTATTCACATGGTGTAAGCGTGTAACTTCGACACGTTTGAATTTGAATACCTTGGGCCATTAGTAGAATCCTCTCATTATGTTGGTGCTCAAGTTATGCAAGACTATACCACTCACCCCTATGAAATTTTTACCTTCAATAGGATCAGTTGTCCACTTCATTTATCCAGTCATCATCCTAATGTATATTGAGACATAGCTCCATTGTCTATTTATTCATGGCTATGATCTATCTCAAATGGATCCATTGTGTTTCTCTTTTGTGTCCATACTTGCTAATTTTATATATACATGGATCGACTTTGTATTTTTTCATGGCCATGATCATCTCTTATTTATATGCTTCATGGATACAAAATTGGTTTGATTTGGAAGCCATTCTTATCCACACCTATGAATAGGTATCCTACCTCAGGAAGAGACTCATCTCATACCTTGTATTATGTTGCAGGTACTTCCATGATATGATGTTGGGTGAAATCCATCTGGCCCCACTCAAAATATTCCTCCACCACATTATACTATATTTTGGCCATTAGTTTCCCTTCTGACCTAACAGATTAGGGGGAATCTATATCATCTTTGGCCACCTCATTTTATCCAAGATGCACTATATTATCCTTAATACATCCTTTTTTTTTGAATTTTGTCGAATATTGATTTTCCTAACTCTACCAAATGAGCCTCCTTTGCATATAATCACTAGTTTCCATATAAAAGAGGGAAAGTACTTGCTATTTTCCTTAAGGAAATATGCATATGCATTCTCAAGTGAGTGAAAAATATAAAAATCACAAAAATTATGGGCTCCTGTATGAAGTTTATGGGAAAATTTATTTCATAACTTACCAATTATTGTGGGGAATGGTCTCAACCACATTGAAGTGGTATAGATAATATCTCAAAGGAGGAAACCTTATAATATACTCCCATGATATCATAGTTATTATCCAATCCCAGATAGTCAAAGATATTTCCCAAAGGTTTTTATGACTAGAATCTCCTTGATTTATTCCATCTCCCACTTTCCAATAAAGAGATATAAGACTTGATCGTCTATCTCTTCTTCAAGCAGAGAAAAACACTATAGATCGAGTAGTATTGAGTGGCCTAGGGAAAGAGGATTTGTTGCGATTTCACCCTAGTCATATATTAGAGCTTACTCTTCCATAACTCACTATCTAGGTAACCCACATGTATAAATCCTTACCTTAATTGTCTCTCAAACCTTCACTAGCTAGGTGCTACTGACTTGACATCCCCCAAGGTTTAATTTTCAGAAGGCCCCCTATATCCAATGGTTTTCCTATTGATATACATATTTTATAGGGCTACTCTCTTTAGTTTCATGTCTAGTCAGCCATAGGTTGATTTTTTTCATTTGTTTAAAACACATTTATCCATTATGGCTAACCAAACGCTTCACTTGTCATGTGGAAAAATTGGACTTTCTCTTGAGGAAGAACCACCAATATTTAGGAGAAGGTTGTTGTCTAGTGTGAATGAAATTGATCTAGTAGATTCATCGAATATTTAAACATGTTTTGAAGAGAGTGAGTGGGTATATGTTCAAGTGGTTGATGAAATTATTCCACCAAACTTCAACCATCCTTTGAACTATCCTTTTGACCCCATACTCCTTGAGGTAAGGATACCTTTTAGTGAATATTTTTCATTCTTCAGTAATCCTCACTTGATGTCAATTCCGAGTGCTTCATCAAGTATGGAAGAGCCCATGATCTCCTCACCAAGTTTTACTGGAGGATTCCTAGTGATTTCCTTCTAAGCATATATTAGTGCCATAGTTCCTACTCTATTCATGACTAATACATTAGGTTTCTGTATTTGGGGAATGCCATAAGTAACTTCATTTCCTTCCACGAGTGTACCTAGTGTGAGAATGCCCATCACATTAGTGTTGATCCCCACATATAGATTCGTGTTAGGTGGGGATAAAATCCTTAGTTCTAACGCTAGAGGTGGATCTCCATCTACTTATGGAATCCCTATAGGAAACCTAGTAATTCCAAATGCTATATTATTGTTTGGTTGGAATGTCCATAGTGGGTCTATGACTGCTCCTAGTAATGTTGGGGGCATTACTATTTTCGGTGGATCTAATATTCCTTGGGTATCCATACTTTTTGTAGCACACAAAATCATGTGAGTAGTAATCCTTTTGGGAGTGTCTATTCTCTTGGGGTTAATATTCCTAGGGGAATTCATGGTCTTGGGAATAATAATCCTTCTGGGAGTGTCAGTGTCCCCGGGGGGAATCCTCCTAGTGGAATTTATGGGCCTAGAAGTAACAATGATTTTGGGAGTTAATTTATCTTGGGGGGAATTCCTTTTGGGGAAAAACTCCTTTTGGGAACCCTTATTCCATTGGAAAATACAATATGGGGGGACCTTAAAGTCCCTAGTAAACAAGTTGTTTCTTCGAAAGAAGTTGTATCATCTTAGGATGGAAGATGGAGATTATGTGACAAAACATCTAAATGCCTTTAATACTCTGGTAAGTCAACTTGTCTTTATTAATATTATGATTGCAGAAGAATATAACTGTATTACTTTGTTATGTTCTTTTCCAGACTCTTGGGATAATCTGGCTGTAGCAATTAGTAGTACCATTCAATCTACATTGAAGTATGAGGATGTAGTTGCATCCTTGTTATTTGAAGAGATGAGGTGGAAAATCATGGATGGTCATAACAAAGATTATTTATTTGTAAGATGCCATACTCAAGAAAGGAATCTTGGTAAGTCTTCAGGGGGGGGATCTAAATCTACAGGTAGATCTAAGTCTCCAGGAAAATCTTTGAGGAAATGTTGGAAGTGTGGTAAAATAGGGATTTATAAGAAAGATTGCAAGTCTAAGAAGGTTGATAAACCAAAGGGATCTGATAGTACCTCTTCCACAGAGGCGAAAACCTCCACTGAAGAAGGAGTTGATGTTTACTTGGAATCTACAGGTACACATGCAGACCGTGATGTATGGTTGATCAAATTAGGTGTGTCATACCATATGAGTCCTCATAGGGAGTGGTTCTGTGAATATGAAAAATATGTTGGTGGTGATGTATTCCTAGGATATGACTCGACAACCAAAATCATGGGACGTGGAAGGGCTAAGTTGCTGATAAAATATGAAAGGATTAGAACTCTCCCCGGGGTTCTGCACATTCCAAAACTAGCAAGGAGCCTAATATCTATAAGCAAGTTGGATGATGCAGTAGTGGATATTGTATTGGGAAAGGGCACTTGCAAGATGGTATGAGGAGAAATGGTGTTGATGAGGGGAGTTCAGTGTGGAAATTTATACAAGTTGTTGGGAAACACTTATACTAATGGGTGTAACAATTTTGTTGTCCCTGAGTAGACAAATAAAGAAGACAAGACCAATACTGTCCCTAGAAACAAGACCGTGTTGTGGCATCAAAGACTGGGGAATATTGGAGAAAAGGGCCTTCGAACACTACACGGTAAAGGTATGGTTGAAGGTATGTCTAATTCCATTCTAGATTTTGATTTTTGTGAACATTGCATATATGTAAAATAGAATCGAGTAAGATTTTCATTTGGTGCTACAAGAGAAAAGGGGATCTTAGAGTTGATACACAATGATGTGTTTGGACCTGTGCATGTTCCATCACTAGGTAAATTTGTGTATTATGTTCATTCATAGATGATTTCTCAAGGAACACATGGATCTATTTTCTTAGAAATAAATCGAAGGTATTTGATAAATTTAAAGAGTTTAAGGCTCTGGTAGAAAATTAGATAGAGAAGAAAATAAAGGTATTGAGGACAAATAGTGGTGGAGAATTCTACAGAAATGAAATCAAAGAATTATGTAAGAAGTGTGGTATAGAAAGGAATAAGACTACTCCATACACACCTCAATATAATGGAGTTGTATAAAGGATGAACATGACACTGGTGGAAAAATCAAGGAGCATGCCCAATGGTGCCGAGTTAGAACAAGAATTATGGGCAGAGGCAGTGGGCACATCATATTACCTACTCAATCGATCACCCTCATCAGTGTTGGATGATAAAACTCCACATGAGGTATGGACTGGAAAGAAACCCTTTCTTGAACATCTTATAGTGTTTGGTTGTAATTCTTATGTACATGTTCCAAAGGAAAATAGGATTAAGATGGATAAAAAGTCTGGAAAGTGTATCTTTATTGGTTATAAAGATGGTTTGAAAGGTTACAATATTTGGAACTTAGAAACTAAGAAGACTGTTTATAGCTAGGATGTTGTATTTAGAGAGGTAAAATATGTTTCCAAAAAGTAATTCCTACCAAAGCAAGAAGAACTTGAGAAAATAGAGTTTGAGTTGGATGATACAAAATCTGATTCATTTGAAGAAGATGAAGTAGAAGAAGAAGAACCTCATACCCCATTATTGAGGAGATTAGTGAGGGAAAGAAGGAAACCAATAAGGTATATTCCACCTAATTTTCATTCTAATTTCACTTTATCTATTACTGATGATGATCCCATAACTATCAGGGAAGTAGTGAATTCAGAAGATAGTAAACTATGGAATAAGGCCATGGTTGAAGAAATGGATGCCTTGGATAATAATGAGGCATGGGATACAGTTGAGCTTCCAGTTGGAAGAAAATATGTTGGTAGAAAATGGTTGTTTAAGAAGAATTTTAATATAGAAGGAAAGGTGGAGAAATACAAATCTCGATTAGTAGAAAAAGGTTATTCCCAAGTAGAGGGAATTGACTTTGGTGAGATTTTTTCTCTTGTTTCCAAGTTAAAGTCTATTAGATTTATGTTATATATTGTTGTTTATTTTGATCTTGAAGTGGAACAGATGGATGTGAAGAGAAAATTCTTACATGGGGATCTGGAAGAAGAAATCTACATGAAGTAACCAGAAGGATTTGTAGTGAAGGGAAAGAAAGAGTCGGTCTGTAAGCTAAAGAAGTCACTATATGGTCTGAAGCAATCACCTAGGATGTGGTACCAAAATTTTGACACATACATCCTTGGATTGGGATTTGTGAGAAGTAGGGTTGATCACTGTGTATATTCAAAGAAGGTTGGTAATCAATTCATTTATGTAGTGTTGTATGTTGATGACATGTTGTTGGTAGGAAATAACATGGATGTTATCAAGGAGGTGAAATCGCAACTATCCTCCAAATTTGACATGAAGGATATCGATGCTGCTAACTTCATTATGGGAATGGAGATTAAAAGAGATTGTGAAAACAAGAAACTCTGGTTGAATCAGAGAAAATATGTTGAGATGATATTGTAGAGGTTTAATATGCATGGAAATAAACCGTTCAAGGTTCCTATTCTTATAGGTGTAAAGTTATATGCAGATCAGTTTCCCAAGACACGGGAAGAAGAAGAGGACATGTACCATGTTCTGTATGCCAGTGCTGTTGGCAGTTTGATGTATGCAATGGTTTGTACTAGAGCAGACATTGCACATGCAGTGGGAGTTTTGAGCAAGTATATGTCAAAACTAGAGAAGGAGCATTGGACAACAGTAAAGATGTTTTTCAAGTATCTTCGTGTCACTACTAGTTATGGATTGTGCTACTAAGGAAGACCATGATTGGATAGAGTGGTGGACATACATGGATTTGTTGATGCATACTGGGATGGAGATCTAGATCACTGAAGATATACAAGTGGGTATGTGTTTAAACTATTTGTAGGAGCAATCAGTTGGATGAGCAAAAGACAAGCTATAGTGGCACTCTCAACTACAGAAGTTGAATACATGGCAGCCACTCATGAAAGAAAGGAAGAAGTATGGTTACAAAGATTGTGTTCAGGTATTGGGTTGGTCCAACAAGTAGTGAGATTAGATTGTGACATTCAAAGTGAAATATTCCTGGAAAATAACCTAGCTTATCATTAAATGACAAAGCATATTGATGTTCAGTATCACTTTGTGAAAGACATGGTTGAAAGGTGTTGCTAGAAAAGGTTGACACTTTGAAGAATGTTGCAGATTCATTGACAAATTATGTGAGCACATAAAATTTCTCCTAGTGTAGAGTAACAATGGGCATTGTTTCCCTGAATTGTTGACTATATAATCCTATGAACCCATGTATGCAAAGAAACCAAAAAGTGGGAGAATGTTGGGTATGTGTTATATTCTTTGCATGTGTGTGTGTGGGCACGTCAGATTTGACAACTACATCTGACAATCCCAACTCCCTTTTCTCTTTGTATCATGTGTGCCAGGAACTTTCCTAGGGGGGTCCCAGGGGGGGCCAGGTATGCCCCCCCTAGTTACGTGTAGCATTCGGGGCAATGCCCCGAATTTTTTTTGGGGGCATTTTTTTCTACTTTAGTGGATTTTGATATTTTTAGTTGTTTTCTAAATTAATCCCAGATTAAGGGATTAGGGTTTTGGTAGCTACAAAATACCTAAAACATTGTATATATATTAAGGTGAATGGTGAAATTAATACAATGAAGAGTTGAAAGGTACGACACTAAGAAAGGCTAGTTTTCTCCCAGTTAAGGGTTTCCAATGTAAATATTTGTGTACTATGTGTATGAGCCATTGGTTAATTTATGTTTTTCTTAAGAATTTGTATGCATTGCTTTACTTCATAGGTTTAAAAATTACACAAAACATGATTACTTCAATCAATTATCAAGAATCAAGCACTTAGGGGATATTGAAGATTAGAATTTAGAATTTTAGGTATTGGCCACAAGGGTGGATGACATAAGGGATGAACAATTGTTGCAAGCTTACATGGGTGGATTAAAATAGGAAATTAAACATGATATTTTATTAAGACACCCTAAAAATGTTATGGAATCTATGCAATCTGCTCATCATATTCAAGACAAGAATATGGATACACACAAGTATGCCGTTGTTTCACACACAAGGAGCAAAGATAGTTTTGGGGTTCATAAGACAAGTGTACCTCAATAAACAAGGTTAACACCTCAACAAATGGATGAAATAAGAAAAAAATGACTATGCTTCAATTGTGACAACAAGTATAGTAAGGGGCATAAATGCAGTGAGAAGAAATTATCATACATAGACTATGAAGAGGAACAAGATCAAGAATTGGAACCACCACAAGATCCAAATATAGAAGAGACTACTCCAACAATATATTTTCATGCATTGTATAGCATTAATACTCCATAACCCTCAAGATACAAGGATACATCAAAAAGAAAAAGGTAACTATATTGATTAATTCTGGTAGTACCCATAATTTCGTCAGTTACAAGGTAGAAAAAGTTCTCAATTTCTTTGTATATCCCGCACCATATTTTCAAGTAATGATTGCAGATGGAGGTACCATAAATTGTTTAGAGAAATTCCATAGTATTAATCTCAACATGGGGTATTATTTGTGGATATCCCCATAATTTCCATCCAAATGGGTGGTTCCAATGTTGTATTAGGGGTCTAATGGTTACAATCATTGGGAACAATGGCATTTAATTTTCAATATCTTTTCATGAAATTTTTCTCGGATGGTAAGGAAATTGAGATTAGAGGTATCTAAGGGAAACCCTCTAAAGTGATAATCTCTAATAACATGGAAAAATTACTCAAAAAGGGACACCATGGTTTAATTGCACAATTATGCTCACTTGATGCTGAAACATCTATATCCATTGCTCGATCATATATCCAAATAATTATCAACAACCATGCCAAGGTATTTGGTGAAATTCCTAAGGGTATTCCACCTTCTTGAGATCATGACCGTGCTATTCATTTGCAACTAGGAAGTGTAACCTAACATTAGGCCTTACATGTATCGATATGCACAAAAGAGTTATATTGAGCACATGATCTAGGAAATGTTAGAAGTTGGCGTCATTAAACATAGCCAATGTTGTTTCTCTTCACCAATGGTGTTGGTTACAAAAAATGATGCTTCATGGCATATGTGTCCAAACTATAGATAACTCAACAAAATGACCATCAAAGATAGTTTTCCTATCCCGATCATTGATGAATTATTAGACGAATTGCATGGAGGAAAATTCTTTATTAAGTTGGATCTTCATTAAGGATATCATCAAATGAAAATGAGGTAGGAAGGCATTCCTAAAACATCTCTTAGAACACATGAAGTTCATTATGAGTTTTTGGTTATGCCATTTTGTCTTACTAATGCACTTTCAATATTTCAAAGCTTGATGAATTCTATTTTCAAGACTTCTTTATAAATTTTTTGTTATTATTTTTTGATGACATACTAATATACAACAAATATTGGGAAGAGGATGTACAACATGCTGACATAGTATTACAACTATTGGAAGAACAACAAATTTGTGCAAAGACTTCCAAGTCTGCCTTTGGGATTCACAAAGTGGAATATTTGGATCTTATTGTATCTCATGAAGACATTGGATCACAACAACTTAGGCATATTTGGTTCTATGCAATGACGACTATAGTCTCACTGGTATTTAGAGTTATTCACTTTCCTCACTAGGGAGATCTAGTTAGCACCCTGATTTCGATTTGGTGCCCATGCTACAATTTCTCATAGGCCTAGGAACCATCCTTTATACCTTATGTGACTCAACTTTGATCCTCATTATTCTCTCTCCTCACCCATCGAGTTACCGATGCACTACCAAGTGAATCATCCAATTGATCTAACCCTCGATGCACCTCTCCCTAATGGACCAGTCTATCATTTCTCGTTGATGGAAAATGATGAAATCAAGAATCAAATCCAAGATATAATTCAAAATGGGCACATCATACCCAAATCCTTCTCTTATGCAATCTTGATTGTACTGGTGCAGAAGAAAGACGAGACTTGGTGGCTCTGCATTGATTACAGAGCATTAAACAAAATCATAGTCATGAACTTGTACCCAATTCCTAGAATTGATTACCTTCTTGACCATCTCAAGGGGGGAAAGTTCTTCAGCAAGATTGACCTAAAGTCTGGATACCACCAGGTTCCCATCGAACCAGGTGATATATGGAAGACAACTTTAAAATATAAAGAGGGTCTCTTCGAATTAATGGTCATGCCCTTTGGCTTAAAAAATGTACTAGCCACTTTCATGAGGTTGATGGATGACGTGTTGAGACCCTTCACCAAATATTTTGTGGTGGTACATTTGGATGACATCCTCATCTTCAAAAAAACGTGGGAGTAGCACATGAATAATATTCAATAGGTTTTGATCACTCTAGGGTAGCACAAGCTATATGCCAACTTGGAAAACTGATCCTTTAGCATGAATAGGGTCCAATACTTGGGCTACATTGTTGATGAACATGGGGTACATGTTGAACCAACTAAGATCCAAGTCATTTGTGACTAGCCAACCTCGATCGCAATAACCAAGCTTTAGAGCTTCTTGGGACTGGCCAACTTCTACCGACAGTTTTTGTTGGGATTCTCCCATATTGCATGGACCCTCAACCAAGTGACCAAGGGTGGTGACAGGGAAAACTTCATGTGGGGGAAGGAACAACAATGAGCATATGATGATTTGAACCATCGCTTGTTCTTAGCTCTAGTAGTCTCCTTACCTGATCTGCAACAACCATTCGATATTAATATTGATGCATCAGAATATGTTTTAGGCATAGTTCTCACTCATCATGATCATCTGGTGGCATACCATAGTGAGACACTTTTAGATGTTGTCTGTAAAAACCACACTTATGAAAAGGAAATGTATTCCATTGTACAATCCTATCATCAATGGAAATGTTAAATTATGGGAAAGGAGACAATCATCCACACTGATCACAAGCCTATGCAGTTCATACATACACACGGGAATTTGTAGAACGAATGCCATCAGAAGTGGTCCACCTACTTGCAACAATTCCATCTCAACATCAAGTATAAGACAGGGAACACAAATCATGTCATTGACTGCCTCAGTTGAACTCATGTGGCTGCACTCACCACTGTGCTCCATTCATGTGGACATGAGGCACATGAGTGGTCCCAACTTTATCAGTAAGATCTAGACCTCACGAGCACCTATCAGCTCTTGGGTATAGACACACACGTCACTGATTTTCACATTCAATACAAATTGTTATTCCATCTGGGACATCTATGTATTCCTGAAAGCGATCATGCAAAACATATTTGGGAGGATCACTACAGTAGGATGGTAGGACATTTTGGCGTGGAGAAAACTATGGTCGTTCTACAAAAACATTTTTTATTTTCCAAATATTTGACAGGACATTAGCAAGTATATCAGATATTGCACTACATGTGTCATTTGCAAGACATACATTAAGAATCAAGGCTTATACACCCCTCTTCATACTCCCGATGGGCCTTGGGAATCCATATCGATGGATTACATGTCTGGCCTTCCATCCACCAATAAAAGAAATGATTGTGTATTTGTATTAGTTGATTGGTTTTCGGAGATGGCCATCCTCATAGCCTGCAAAAAGAGCATCACAGTGGTAGATACTACCAAGTTATTTTTCAAACACATGTGGGTCCATTTTGGGATACCATAGACCATAATCTTCGATCGCGATAACAGGTTCCTCAACGCATTTTTGTCAAGTATCTGGTCATTGTTGGACACCAATCTCACTAAATCCATTTCTTTCCACCCCAAAACCGATGACCAAACAAAGTTCGTCAATCAGATTATTGTGCACATCCTGCACATTTACAAATCTAAGCATATGTGTACCTAGGATGAGAGTCTTCCCTATGTTCAGAAAAGCTACAAAAGGGCCCTCCATAGCTCCACTAACCATAGCCCATTTCAGGTGGGGTTAGGATTCTATCCCTTGGGTCCCATTTATGTTGCACTGCCTCTTGTAACCATGCAGGAAAAATCTTCCCATGTTCAGTCTGAGGTCGACAAAGCCACTATATTCATAGAGATGATTCAACACATCTGCTAACAGGCCCATGAGATTTTGAATAAATCCAATGTTAATTACAAGAAGTGTCATGATTAACACAAGGTACCACACCAGTTTCAGGTGGGAGACAAGGTATGGTTACATTTAAATAAATAGTGCCTTATTGGGCCCCATCGAAAGCTCCTCCCATTATGTTATGGTCCTTACACTATCACCAAGGTTGTGGGTAGAAATGCTTTTGATCTCAACACTCCACCCTCCTTGGCTTGCACCCAGTGTTCAATGTGGACTTCCTTCAGCCATATTTTCCAACACTCTTGGACACCTCATAGATCCCACAAAAAATGGCACCAGTAGACCTCAATATTGGCTGCATTGAACAGGAATCCACTAATTATATAGTGGACACACAGGTCAAGGGAACTTGCCAGCAAAGGATCCAAATTTATCGGGTTATCAAGATAGGGAAACTCCTATACCAAGGAAAGTGGCTCACATGGGGCCAAATTAAGTATAGGTTTTATCACCTAATGGGGGAACTTAACGCAATGGAGACCATTTCTTCCTAAGGGATGAGGAATAATGTAGGTGGATATTGGTGGCCACCCACCTATTCCAACTGGCTCCTCTTGACAGGTTTTTAGTTCAACACGTTCTTCTGTACTTCTTTTTAATTGTGGGTTCTACAATTTCAGGGTTGTTTGAAGACCTACACATATTCCAAGTGGATACTGGTGGCTTCCCACCTAATCCAAATGGATTATTTTGGAATTTTTCATGTCAACACATCTTTCTGTACTTCCAGGGTCATTTTGGGGCCCTATACAGTGTTTTTTTTTTTCTTGACACAGTCAAACTATAAACAAAGTCATAGTTTGGCAGCATAATGTGTAGTTATCAAAAAACCCTTTCCAACAGGATATCACGCACCTAAAATGGAGGTCGTATGAAAAATTTATGACCCCAAGAAGTTGAGGTACCAACTTACCCAGCGAGGCCCACATAACATTTGGCGTTTCACCTCCTAGGGTTAGGTTTTTGGATGTCTGGGGTTTTGGCATTCATGAGTAATGTTAAAAAGGCCTCTTAAGCCTTATTGGAATCATTATTCTATGGCATATGCACGTACCCACCACATATCCTCTCAGAGATAGATACCACCATTTGAGCAAGTTGTTTTCAGTTTTGCAGTTTTACAGTTTCAACATATTTCATTTATTCAATAGAAATTATTGTTCACTGGATATCTGTTGTTGTTTTTTGTATATTTGTGTTATTGTATTCAGTCTTTTAGTCAGTTCATTCCACTCATAAATCTAGATAAATATGCTCTTCATTTATTCTTCTTTTTTCGTGTCCCTGACAAGATCTGGGTACAAGAAGTTGGGACTCAAACCATTCGATTCTTTGCAAGATCGACCATGCCAATCCTGACAACAAACCATGTGGAACAAAAGTAAAGATTATGGATCAGGAGATCTTTTTAAAATGTTTCTCGATGAAGCCCTTGTGTGACAAAGGAACAAAATGATGGACAAATTTACATAGATCCTTCGGCGGCTTCCCGCAGGAGAAGAATCTTCATCAAGTAGCCATGCACCCCCCTTCACGGTACAAGTAAATTTTGATATTCAATTATTTGAAGGACTAATAGATGCATATGTTGTATATAAATGGTTGAATCTACTCGAAGGGTATTTTTCATTCCACAATTTTTTCGATAGGAAAAATATTACTTTTGCAGTCCTCAAGGTCGTCCCCCATGTTAAGGACTACTGAGATACTTACTCCAAGAAAAAGGCCATAGAGGAATCTGCAATATTTTTTGTCACCCCCACATGGCAATCCTTCAAGGATGCCATTAAAGAAGGGTACTACCCTATTGGAAGCTATGAGGACCAATACACAAGATGGAACACCCCGCGTAAGGAAAGGGACCAGACAGTACCATATTTCACTAATATTTTCCATACCCTACACACCAAATTGGGTATAAAAAACTCTGAGAGACATCTGGTGCTCAAATAACACAGTTGTTTGCATAGATACATTAAAACATAAACGAATTTTCTAGACATCGCATCATTGGGTATGACTTATAGATATGTTGTCAATATCGAGTAGAAATTTACGCAGAAGAGGCGAGAGTTTGGATCTGCAAACTCCTCACAGCTGAAGTAGGGAAAATTCGTCCCCAACCCACACAATTCCTCTTTCAATCACAGATGTGGGTAAAGGGGGCTCTTCTTAATTTCATTGTCAATAGTGACAGTCAAAAGAACCTGATCTCAACAGAGGTCTTCAAATGTATGGATTTGTCTATGAGACCTTACCCGCAACCCTACACCATCGGCTGGCTTCACCAAGGAAGAGATCATTGTATCAACCAAAAATGTTGTATGGCCTATGACATCAATCCTTTCAAAGATGAGGTATTGTGTGATATTTATCCCCTTGAATTTTTTTATGTTCTTTTAGGAAATCCATCTTTATGGAAGTGACATGTTGTGTATGAGTCTAGACCCCGCAGTATTATTATTACTTTGGGTATACAATTGTATAGGATACCAGAGGTAGTGCCACCTACCATTATTTCTATAATCTCTCCTAAGGAATTCAGTAAGTTCATTTCACAAATTGGGAAGTTCATCTTCTTTGTGATTCAATCTCACAATAAGAAGAAGGTCGTCACCACATACATGTATGGGATCGTGGAAGAGTACAGAGACGTCTTCTCCTCACCCATTATGATACTAACGCACTGCCAAGTCAAGAATCCAATTGATATAACCCTCATTTCACCTCTACCTAATGGAACAATATATCACCGCTCGCTGATGGAAAATGATGAAATCAAGCATCATATCCAAGAGCTACTTCAAAAGGGGCACATCATACCCATCTCCTACCCTTGCGAAATCTTGATTATATTGGTGTAGAAGAAATATGGGACTCAACGGTTGTTCATTGATTATAGAGCATTAAACAAAATCACAGTCAGGAACTGATACCCAATTCCCAAAATTGATGACCTTCTTGACCAACTCAAGGTGAAAACTTTCTTTAGCAATATTGACCTAAATTTTTGCTACCACCAGGTTCCCATTTAACCAACTAATGTATGGAAGACAACTTTTAAATTTAAATAAGGTCTCTTCGAATGGATTTTCATGCCCTTTGGATTAACAAATGCACAAACTACTTTCATGAGGTTGATGGATGATGTATTGAGACCCTTCAACAACTCTTTTGTGGTGGTATATTTGGATGACATCCTCATCTTCAACAAAACTTGGGAGGAGCACAGGCAACATATTCAATAGGTTTTGAGCACTCTGTGGCAACAAAATCTTTATGCCAACTTGGAAAAAGGATCCTCTAGCATGAACAGGGTCCAATACTTGTGCTACATTGTTGATGAGCATGGGTTACATGTTTATCTAGCTAATATCCAAGTCATCCATGACTGGCCAACCCCGACCACACTGACTGAGATTTAGATCTTCTTGGGACTGAATAACTTCTACCAATGGTTCATGTTGGGATTCTCCCATATTGCATGGGCCCTCATCCAAGTGACCAAGGGCAGTGTCAGAGAAAATTTCATGTGAGTGAAGGAACAACAATGAGCATTTGATGATATTAAGCATCGCTCAACTCCATTACTCTTTTTACATGATCTGCAACAATTGTTCACGATTGAGATTGATGCATATGACTATGTTATAGGCACAATTCTCACTCGACACAGTCATCTAGTAGCATTCCATAGTGAGACACTCTCAGATTTTGTCTGAAAAATACCCCACCTATGACAAGGAAATTTATTTGATTGTACAATCCTGTCGTCAATGGAAACATTACATTTTGGGAAAGGATACAATCATCCACACTAATTACAAGCCTCTACATTTCACACATGTTAGAAAAATAGGACCATGGAGAAATAAAATAAAACAAATGAGGAAATAAAATATAGAATATACACAATACAATAGAGACACAAATATATGTGGTTCACCCAGTGTGGGCTATGTCCGCCAGAGAAATTGCCAGGTCCTTCCTTTATTATTATCCAACAAAAGAAGGGATACAACCTACAACAAACCTGTTGTAACTTCCTCTTCTTTCTCTCAAAGTCTCCTATCTCAGAATACAATATTCACCATAATGCATAGCCACAATACATTTCCCGCATAACAGAGGGTTTCCTTCTAGGGCAAAAACCTCTAACACAATTTCTACCGTTAGATATAAAACCTTATAATGAACGGTCCATATTTACAATGAAATTACAATATACATTTACAAGGCAATTTTTCCATCAGGGGAGGCTGGCCCTGAACCCACGCCGGGGGCCCGCTTGCCCCTGTACCCCCCAATTGGGGGGATAGCCCCCCCGGACCCTACAGAGGGGGTAACCCCCTTCTACACTCCCCCATGAGGAAGAGTGTACATACTTCTGGGGTGTAGATACTTCATGTGGTATAAACATGGTTGAAAAAAAGAAGACCTCTGAATCAGGAAGATAATCAGGCTCCACAACCAACAATACAGACATAGGGGAAGTTGTAGAATGACTGCCATCAGAAGTGGTCCACCTAATTGCAACAGTTCCATATCAGCATCAAGTATAAGACAAGGATCACAAGTCATGTCGTTGAGTGCCTTAGTCTACCTCCCATGGTTTCACTCACCACCATGCTCCATTCCTATGGACATGAGGCAACTGAGTGGCCCCAACTTTATCAACAAAATATGGACTTCACCACCACCTATCATTTCTTGCATACATGCGTGAATGTCACTAATTTTCACATTCAGGACATACAGTTATTCCATCTGGGACATATCTATGTTCCTGCAAGAAAGCATTCAAATTTTATTTTGGAGGCTACTAGAGTCGGATGGCAGTATATTTTGGCGTGGAGAAAACTATGGTCGCTCTACAGAAACATTTTTATTGGCCAAAACTTTGAAAAGAAATCAACAATTATATCATATTTTTTCACTGCTATGTCATCACCAATCCATCCATCAAGAATCAAGGCTTATACACCCCTCTTCCTACTCCCGAGAGGCCTTGGGAATCCATCTCGATGGATTAAATGTCTAGCCTTCCATCCACCAAGTAAGGCAATGATTGTGTATTTGTGGTAGTTGATTGGTTTTTGCAGATGCTCATCCTTATAGTCTGCAAGAAGAGCATCACAGCAACGGATATTTCCCAACTCTTATTCAAACATGTGTGTGTCCATTTTGGGATACCACAGACCATCATCTCCAATCAGGATAGAAGGTTCCTCAACACATTTTGGTTAATTCTCTGGTCATTTTTGGACACCAAGCTCACTAAATCCATTTCTTTCCACCCCCAAACCAATGTCCAAACAAAGGTTGTTAATCATATGATTATGCATATCCTGTGCATGTACAAGTCTAAGAATCCGCGTACCTGGGATGAGATTCTTCCCTATGTTCAACATGTTGCATAGGTACAACAAGGATCTTCATAGCTCCACCTTCCATATCCTATTTCAGGTGGGTCTAGGATTCCAACCCTTGGGTCCCATTGGTGGTTCACTACCCCTTTCAACCACATAGGAAGAATCTTCCCATGTTTAGTCTGAGGCCGATAAAGGCACCAGATTCATTGAGAGGATTCAACACATATGCTAACAAGTCCATGAGATTTTGCAGAAAGCTAATGCTAAGTACAAGTAGCACCATGATCAACACAAGGTACCACACTAGTTTTAGGTGGAAGACAAGGTATGGTTACATTTGTAGAAAGAGAACCTTTCAAGGCCCCATCGAAATCTCTTCACATTGTGCTATGGGCCTTATGCTATCACCAAGGCTATGGGTAGAAATTATTTTGAGTTCAACACTCCACCCTTCCTTGGCTTGCACCCAGATTTCAATGTGGACCTCCTTTGGCCATATTTTCCACAACTATTGGACATATTAGAGACCACAGAACAACTGACACCAATAGAGCTCAACCATAATCAAATGGAATAGGAATCCATTGATCAGATAGTGGACACACATGTCAAGGGAAATCGCCAGCAAAGGATCCAACTTTATCGGGCTGTCAAGGTAGGGCGACTCCTACACCAAGGAAAGTAGCTCACCTGGGGCCAAATTCAGTAGAAGTTTCCTCACCTTATGGGGGACCTCAACCCAATGAATAAAATTCCTTCCTAAAAGGGGAGGACTAATCTAGTTGGATATTGGTGGCCACCCACCTATTCCAACTCAATCCTCTTGAATATTTTTTAGTTAAACACATTCTTTTGTACTTCTTTGTAATTTTGGGTTCTACACTTTCGGGAATGTCTAAATCCCTACACATATTCTAGGTGGATACAAGTGGCCGCCCACCTAATCCAACTGGCTTATTTTGGAAGTTTTCATGTCAGTACATCTTTCTGTACTTCCAGGGCCGTTTTGGGGCCCTACACAATGTTTTTTTTGGCTTGCCATAGTCAAACTATAGACAGATTCAAAGTTTGTTGGAATAACGTGTAGTTATTGAAAATACCTTTCCAACGGGCTATCACATGTCTAAAACAGAGGTCATATGAAAAAGTTATGACCTCGGGAAGATGAGGTACCAACTTACCTAGCGGGGCCCACATAACGTTTAGCATTTCACCTCCTAGGGTCAGGTTTTTGGATGTATAGGGTTTTGAAATTCATGAGTAATGTTAAAAAGGCCTCTAGAGCCTCATTGTAATCATTCTTCTCATAAAAATGCATGTAGCAGCCACATCTCTTCTCGAAGATAACTACCACCATTCGAGCAAGTTGTTTTCAGTTGTGCAGTTTTACAGTTTTAGCCTATTTTGTTTAGTTAATAGAAGATATTATTCACTGGATATATGTTGTTGTTCTCTGTACCTCTATGTTATTGTATTCAATTTGTTAGTTAGTTCATTCCACTCATAAATACAGACCAAATTTCATTCAACTCCACAAATTTATAGGAAAAAATAGCCTTGAAGTTGTCCAATTCATGGTCGTGCATACCATAGAAGTGAAAAGATGATTTATAGGAATTTATGACTAGACCTGATGCTCTGCAAAATAAAGACAGAGTGAATTATATTTCCTTCCAATCAGATATCTGAGCTTTGGTCATAATCAATACATCGGCCATGAATAGATATCTGAGCTTAATAAGTCTTGATGTCTTAATCCCAGATATTTTTCCTTCTGCTTGTTCTTGTTTGAGCATTAAGCTAAGTATCTCCATAACCAAAATAAACAGTAAGGGAGATAATAGGAAGCCTTTTTGAATACCTCGCCCACTTCGAAAGAAATAGGTTGTCCCACCATTAACCAAGACTGCAAAGGAGGCTATATTTACAAAACCCATAATCCAGTTTGTTAACATAATACCAAGACCTATCCTTAACAGAATCATTCGGAGGAAGTCCCAATTTACGCAATCATAAGCCTTATGAAGATCCAATTTTAAAACAAGGGCTTTCCATTTTTTTATTTAATGTTGTGTAAACATTCTTGAGCAGTTTCTACCACATCCAAGATATTCCTTCCCTTTAAGAAAACCAATTGACTATTCCGTTACAGAAAAAAATGTTTCCCGTAATTTAAAAATGGAGTTACTGGTACCCTTTGTTCTATTGTATTTGATTCATATTGAAATTACCCTATAGTTACCTCTTTATAACATAAATCTAGTTACAGAAAATGATTATTTCCATAACTTAACCATACCAAATCCATTGGACTGTCATAACAAAATAAAAATAATTTCTAACCTCCATTCAGAATATAATCCAATCATAAAGAGCCACTCAGAAATTGTTTTATAATATATTCTATCAACATTAGGGCTTCACACATTCATATATTCGAACAAATTTCACCCAGGTTATTGTATCCATACATAATTTAATGGTTGCACTACAACTGTGACTAATTCATTCCACAGAGATGGAAAATAATTCAATTCAAGTTTAACAAATACATCACATCAAATATGCGATCATTCAAACAGAGAATAGAAATATTACATATCTGGACTCGTTCACGGGAAGACAAAGGGAACATCCACGTTCCTCCCAATCGTAGAAAAAGGCAGTCAAATCACTTGCATGATTCACCCCCTAGCCTAACCATGAGTCCATGAGGGAAAACTTGGAATCTCCTCTTCAGCAATGTCTTCCTCTATATCTAGTCCTCTCCTTGCCTCACACTCAATATTTAGTGTTCATAATAGTGAGTACACAGTGGTTGCTTTTCCCTAGCATACTAGGCAATGTCCTGCCTCCTCACATATGCCATTTATCCAAACAATTTTTTTGCCTAGGTCTTTTTCCTCCCTTGGGAATTTTCATAGATTTCTAAATCCCTGATTTTCAGGGGTTGCCAATGGCCAAATCCCTGATTTTCCACTTGTAACAATCAGCCCTGAGGTAGTTCCAACATGTTTCCCACTTATGGAGTCATGGTCAGTTGAATTTAACATGGTTGTTCCATTTGTCCTCCTGCAATAATTAAAAAAGATTTTGTTTCCATACAAGTGTCATAGTAAAATAATTAGTTGGGTCAAATCAGGACTCTTCCCAATAGTCATAATAATTAATTACAATTTACCAAATTTAAAATTCGAAATTGCCATAAATGGCAAAAATTTTCCGAATTCGAATTTACCAAAAATGGAATAATTTTCTAACAATTTTTTAATTTCAAAAATAATTTATTTTTGGGGATGTCATATCCTTTCCCCCTTCAATTAAAACATTTTCCTCAGTGTTCATTCCTTTCCTGGAATAGGATTAGATGAGATTTATGTAAATCTCCCTCCAACTCCCAAGTGGCCTCCTCAGGACAAAAGTGCTTCCATTGCACCTTTACCTGAGCGATGGCTCTGTTCCGAAGTGTTATTTCTCTCCGATCCAAAATATGCAGGGGTTTCACCTGGAACTCACCTTTTGGTTCCACCTGCTCCAAGTTCCAATCGATCATGTGAGTAGGATCATGAACATAAGTTTTCAACAAAAAAACATGAAATACGTTATGAATTTTTAGATTAGATGGAAGTGCAAGTTGGTATACTACGGATCCAATTCGAGCTAGTATCTCGAAGGGCCCACAAAAGTTGGATGCCAAATTTGCACAATTCCTGATTTTTAGTGAACTCTTTCGGGCTTTGACTTTTAAGAAAACATGATACCCCACTTGAAACTCCAAGTGTCTTCTTTTTTGGTCCACATAACTTTTCTATCTGTCCTGTGCTTATTTCAAGTTCTGTTGTATTTTTCTTATCGTGCTTTCCATTTCTTGGAGAATCTCTTGTCTAACCATAAGTCTGTCAATCGGGTTTTCCCAGCTAATTGGATTCATACACTTTATTCCGTACAGTACCTCGACGGGGCTTAACTTACCTGAAGTTTGGTACCCATTGTTATATGCAAATTCTACCAGGTGTAGGTAGTCTTCCCACTTGCTTGGTTTTGTTCTTACATACATGCAAAGCATATCCTCCACGATTTGGTTTGTTCTTTCAGTATGTCCATCTGTTTGTGGATTATAACTCATACTGAAATTCAAATTAGTATTTAACCCTACAAATAATTCTTTCCAAAAAGAAGATGTAAATTTTACGTCTCTATCCAAAATCACCATTTTAGGAATACCATGCAGTGTAAAAATTTCTTTCATAAATATTTCAACGATATTTATAGCTTTAAAGTAGACTTTATAGGAATAAAATATGCAGACTTACTGAGTTTATTGATTACAACCATAATAGAGCCATTTTGTTTCCGATTTTTAGGCAAACCTATAATAAATTCCAGTGGTATGGTCTCCCATTTCCATTATGGTACTAGTAATGGTTGTAATAGGTCAGCGGGATGCTGGTGTTTTTCCTTTACCTGCTAACAATCTTGGCACCTAGACAAGTACTCTACTATTTCGCCTTCCATATTAGGCCAATAGAATAATTTCCTAAGTGTTGTTATCATTTTCTAGTATCTTGGATGACCAGAATACGGTTTCTTATGCACTTCATCCAAAATTGTTATCTTTAACTCTGTCGAATCTGGTATGTAAAGTCTGTTCTTGAATCATAAAAGGCCATTTTTATCAATACTTAGATATGGTTTGTCTAAGTTTGTTGTGGTATTTTGTAATTCTGTCACCACCTTAGTGTAGTTTTCATCGTTAATACCTGTCGTCCTTATTCTCTGTTCCAGGTCACTTTTTGCTCTATTGACATTTATCTCAAATAACCCGTGGACTCTTCTACTTAAAGCATCTGCTACCTTGTTTTCCTTACCTTTGATATGTCTTACCTCAAAATCAAATTCTCTCAAGAAGGCTAGACACCTTGCTTGCCTTGCATTAAGATATGGTTGGCTAAACAAATATTTCACATCGCTATTATCCGTCAATAATAGAAACTTTTTGCCCATTATGTAGTGCCACCACATTTTTAAGGCATGAATTACTACTGCGAATTCTAAGTCATGAATGGCGTATTTTCGCTCGTGTTCCTTTAATTTCTGGGATTCATAACAAATAACGTGTCCATCTTGAGTTAGGACACCACCTAGACCTTCTTTACTCATGTCAACACAGACGGTGAAGTCTTTATCTGGGTCTGCTACTTTTAAAATGGGTGAGGTTTTTAATAATTCCTTCAACTTGTTAAAATTGTCTTGACACTTCTGTGACCGGTTAAAATTGGTCCCTTTCTTTTGTAATGATGTTATAGGGTAAGCTATTTTGGAAAACCCTTCTATAAATCTGCGATAATATCCAGTGATTCCCATGAATGACCAGATATCCTCTACATCCTCAGGTACCGGCCATTCCATGATGACCTTTATTTTCTCAGGGTCGACTGTAATGCCTTCTGCATAAATTACATGTCTTAGGCATTATATTTCTTTTGATAAAAATCGCACTTATAAAATTTGGCATATAGTTTGTGTTTCCTCAAAGTTTGCAGAACTATTCTTAAGTGTTCTTCATGTTCTTCTTTTGTTTCAGAATAGACCAGGATATCGTCGATAAATACCAGTACGAACTTGTCCAAGTACTGGATGAAAATACTATTCATTAGACACATAAACGTGGCTGGTGCGTTAGTGAGTCCGAAAGGTATGGCTACAAATTCGTAGTGTCCATATCTTGTTCCAAAAGTTGTTTTGCTTATGTCCTCATATTTTATCCTAACTTGATGATAACCAGATTGTAAATCCAACTTTGAAAAGATCTTGTCCCCACCTACTTGATCGAAAAGATCATTTATACTAGGTAAGGGGTACTTGTTCTTAATAGTCATTTTGTTCAATTGTCTATAATCGATACATGCTCTTAGAGTACCGTATTTATTTTTCACAAAGAGGAATGGTGTTCCCCATGATGAAACACTCAGTCTGATATACTCTTTGTCCAACAACTCCTACAGTTGTATTTTTAATTCTGTCAATTCTGGTAAACTCATTCGGTAAGGTGCTTTCGAGATAGTGGTTGAACCAGGTAGAAGGTCTATGGAGAAGTATATTTCCCTTCTAGGAGGTAATTTAGGTATCTCATCAACAAACACATCTCTGAATTCACGTAGAACAACAAGGTCTTCCATGAATTTGTTTATAAGATCCTCCATTTTCATATGACCAAGTCGTAACTCATAAAATTATTTCGCTTTCCTTTCATAGTAGCTTTAAGATAGGTATTTTTTAGTGAAATATTTCTTGAAGTCAGACCATTCCATCTGTTTCTTTTTTAGGCCCCGAGCCAATTTAAGATCTTGCCACCAAATGCTGGCTTTTCCCTTCAGATTGTAAATGGCCATTCTGACTTTCATATTGCTGGAATAGTTGTATATCTGGAAATATTTTTTGATGTCTAATAACCATGCTTTTGCTTCCTCTCTTGTTTTGGATTCTCCATCAAAGGTAGTTGGTTTAATTTTATTAAATTCTCCTTCAAGGTGGTCTACTTATTTTCTCTTTCTGTCTGTTTTTGTTTTGTCTTCAGCTGAAAGTGTACCTTCAGAAGAACTGTCTCATTTTTCTACTTCAGGCCCAGAGTTCTTGGAGGCCCTTTTTCTGACCTCTTCTTCTTTATTATCGTCTTTTGGGATTTTCTTTGTCACTATGATGCATAGCAGGACTTCATTTATCTCTTTCTTCTCTTGTTGTTCTTTCTTCAATTTCTCATTATCAGCTTTGAATACCTGCAACTCAACAATAAGATTCCTCATTTTTTCCAGCACTTCCGTAGGTGAGCTTCCTTCACTATTCTGTCTTGGATCTATAGGAAGTCTCTGCTCCAGATTTCCTTCAATTTTGATTTCTGCATCATCCTGGGCTGCCATAATTAACACAAAATAGAAAGGGTTTTCTGTTTGTAACAATAAAGATTTATTAGTTTTACATAAATAGAAATATATGCTAAGCAAATAATGTGGCCCTGTTCAAGGTCCATTGTTGTAACATTTTCTCTGATACCATAAGTAATGAACCTCATATTTACCGTAAAAAAATAAATTTGTTTATATAATTTCTCGGTAGAAGAAGGAAAATCCCTAAGCTATAAAACTCTATTATCAACTCTGTTATAAAACTCTATTATAAGCTCTATTATGAAACTCTACTATAAAAATATGTTATAAAATTCTATTATAAAACTCCTAAGTCCTACCTACCCCGAGATGTTTTGACTATATTATCTTGAGTTATCCGAGTAGGAAGGTTATAAGAGAGAATCCCCCAAGGCTTTAACAATTCCCTTTCTACCTTTATTTCAAAAACCTTTATGCGTAGGGACTATATGTATAATGTGTAGCCTTACGATCCATACTACACTCACCTTTTTCACATAAGCTCTCCATGTTCACGCACAAGTCCTCCTGAATAATTTAACCCTAGGGAATTTTGTTTGGTTCCCATCAAAAAGCCATGGGTTGGGTTTAAAGACTAGTCACTATCATAAACAACCAAGTCCTGGTCATTTAATTGTTCATAGAATCAGTACATTGATTGTAATGAAATCTATAAGCCATATCACTGGTGGAAATTAGAAAATGAGGGTCGAATTGCTAACTAAGACTAACGTAGGGGGTGTGAAAGTGACATTCCTTAAGTGGGGAAAGGTTCACTGTCAGGGTAGTTAAATATCTGTAACCATCATAAATGGAAGTCACACTGAATTCACCTGGCTCTACACCCAAAGTGTCACACCGACCCTGCCATTTTCACATGGCTAACCAATCCTCTGCACTCTCTACATTTATTCTGAGGTGACAAGGTGTCACTTAGGGTTGGAGTAGGTTCACAGTTTGTCATTTCTGAGTTTTTACAAAGAGGCTATGGGTATCACATTTTTCATAGGCGAAGTCTATATGTAATGGTGGTCACTCCATGGATGTAGCCGATGGCATGGTTCGAAACCCTGGTAAGTTATTCCTTAAAAATAATACCAAGATAGATTCATTAAGGTGGTGTATTCTTCGGAAAATGTTAAGCATTTTGTCATTCTATAGTCACCATCATGTCTTCTCATTCCTGTTGAGTTCTCACTTTCAGCAAACTTCTCTTTATTACTTTCAAAGTCACCCTTAATCCCGGGGAAGCGATTTTTTCCTTGAGGTTGTCGATGCTTCTCCTCTAGTTAATCGTTTTGGGAACCCTCTATATTATAACAACATTTTGGTTATGGAAGGTAGTTTATCAGAGTCTTTCGTTTATCATAGGAAGGTTAAAAGTCTTATGAAAAAGTATCACCATGAAATGCATAAAGCATTGTATATATTCCATCTTGTTTTTGTTATTCCTATTATCGTTCTTCTTTAAAGAATCTCAAGGAGGTATGTCGGCCCTGTGAATAGTTCACCGAGAGACTAAGCAGTTTTCTTAAGGAGTGGAAGTTCCTTCCTGTTTGGTAGTGTAATATATTACATTTTTAATTTATTTCCATTGTAATGGATGGAGCCATCCTTCTGTAGATTTTCTAGACCCTCAACTAGTTCCCACACGAATAATTACCCTTTTTTCTTTTGGGTTTATTTCCTTCTGTTTTCTGTGGTGCCTTGAATAGTTTATTGGGAGTCCTACAGTGTATAACATTTTGAGTTTGTAACGAAACCTTGTCGCCTTGATGGTCAATGTCTAGTTTCCACCACTTGAATATCATAGAGTGATTCTTTTGTTGTTGGTTATAACTATTCGCTGCAGTTTGATTCATGAATGATTTAAACTTAACCCTTTAAATAAATTCTATATTCTGTGTGAAATGTCTATGCTATTGCTTTGGACTTCTCTTATGGTGTGTTTGAAAAATTTACAAGTTAAGGGTTTCACTATTAACTATTTACTTGTAAGAGACAACTTATAAGATTTGGTACCATCACTAATGATGGGCCTTGTTGGTGCGAGGACCCATCAGAGATTTACTGTGACCTCCTCCCTCGGCCTGGACATCTATCCAGAAAGGAAGCAATGGGGCAAGGATACGAGCCTGCACATCATAAGATAAGTGTCTCTATGGAAAGGAAAACAATTGGTTTAATGTCTATCATCCTACTGCAACCTTTTTTTTTGTTACTTATTCCTCGACTAAAGGATAATGATTACAGGGTTTTGTTTTTCCTTTGCAGGGCTTCCGTTTGTGCAAGTCTTGGATACCCGCCTCTGCCTTCAAAACAAAAGGTATTTGAGTTTTGAACCCATCATATCTCAGGATAAACTCTACAGGTTCTAGAATCATCCAAAGGAGATCATGGCTTCAACTAGTTTTGTTATAATTATTTATTTCGACTTCGGTAATGTTTTGTTGAAGTAAACCCCCTGGGGTCATGTTTCCATTGTTGGCATAATGCCAGTCCTTGTATAAGTATTGAATCTATATTTTGATTTTAGATCTAGTCAACTATGTAATAAAATTTCCTTTTTATTTATTGAATGGTGATCCTAGTCGAAATTACTCAGAATGATAATTTGTCTCATAGTGAATCCGTCTCTTGATTTCGAACATTGAACTTGTTATTTAGAAAAAAAATAAGGAATTCTATGCAACTCGACTATGTTTGTGCCATTTGACTATTCTGTTACAGAAAAAAAAATGTTTCCCAGAATTTAACAATGGAGTTACTGGTACCCTTTGTTTTACTGTATTCGATTCATATTGAAATAAGTCCATTGGTCTGTTGCTTTAGCTAAAATATTCCAACTAACATGCATTTGATTTATAGTTGTGGTTACATGTCTGTCATAATTTTATCATGTTCATAGTACAGAAATGGATCTTTATATATATGTACGTACTTGCTTACGTAGAAAATAGATTTTGGATTTCCTTCTATAATGTCTGCCAATAGTAATTAGACATATACTTGCCTATATGTGATATAGATATATCATGGAAATGTATTGGTTTGTATTAGTTTAATTCCACACTAAGTGGCAGATAGAGATCCGAATAAACTTATGAATCTGAGTTTGTATTTATAGAAATATACCTAGTCCATATATATATATACTAGTTTCCATTCTGTTCGTGCCTAGATTGTTCTGTACCAGGAAATTTCGATGTAAAGGAAATTACCCTACAACTACCTCCGTATAGAAGAAATTTAGTTACAAAAAATGATTGCTTCCAGAACTTAATCATACCAAATCCATTCGATTGTCATAACAAAATAAGAATAATTTCTAACCTTCGTTCAGAATCTAATCCAACCATAAAGAGTCTCTTAGAAATTGATTTATAAGATATTCTATCAGCATTTGGGCTTCACACATTCGTATATTCGAAAAGATTTCACCCAGGTTATTGTATCCATACATAATTTAATGGTTTCACTACAACTGGGACTAATTCATTCCACAGAAATGGAAAATAATTCAATTCAGGTTTAACAAATACATTACATCATATATGTGATCATTCAAATAGAGAAGGAAAAGATTACATATTTGAACCTCTTCGCGGAAGACAAAGGGAACAACCACGTTCCTCCCAACCGTAGGACAAGGCATCCAAATCACTTACCCGATTCACCCCCTAGCCTGACCATGATTCCATGAGGGAAAACTTGGAATCTCCTCTTCAACAATGTATCCCTCTATCTATAGTCCTCTCCTTGCCTCACACTCAATATTTAGTGTTCATAACAGCAAGTACACAGTAGTTTCTTTTCCCCAGCATACTAGGCAACATCTTGCCTCCTCACATATGCAATTTATCCAAACAATCTTTTTTCCTAGGTCTTTTTCCCTCTCTTGGGAATTTTTGCAGCTTTCTAAATCTCTGATTTTTGCGGGCTCCCAATGGCCAAATCCTTGATTTTCCACTTTTAACAATCAGCCCTGAGGTATTTCCAACATGTTCCCCACTCATGGAGTCATGGTCAGCTGAATTTAACATGGTTGTTCCATTTGTCCTCCTACAATAAATAAAAAATATTTTGTTTGCATACAAGTGTCATAGTCAAATAGTTAGTTGGGTCAAATCAGGTCTCTTCCCAATAGTCATAATAATTAATTACAATTTACCAAATTTGAAATTTGGAATTTCCATAAATGGAAAAAAAAAATTGAATTCGAATTTACCAAAAACGAAATAATTTTCTAACAATTTTCAAATTTCAAAAATAATTTATTTTTGGGGATGTCACATCCTTTCCCCCTTCAAATAAAACATTGTCCTCAATGTTCATTCCTTTCTTGGAATAGGATTGGATGAGATTCTGCAAATATTCCTCCATTTCACCTTTACCTGAGCGACGGATCTGTTCCGAAGTGTTATTTCTCTCCAGTCCAGAATGCGCAGGGGTTTCGCCTGGAACTCGCCTTCTAGTTCCACCTGCACCAATTTCCAATCGATCATGTCAGTAGGATCATGAACATAATTTTTCAACAAAGAAACATGAAATACATTATGAATTTTTAGATTAGCTGGAAGTGCAAGTTGGTATGCTACGGGTCCAATTCGAGCTAGTATCTCGAAGGGCCCACAAAAAATGGGTGTCAACTTGGCACAGTTCCTGAGTTTTAGTGAACTCTTTTGGGTTTTGACTTTTAAGTAAACATAATCCCCCAATTGAAACTCCAAGTGTCTTCTTTTTTGGTCTGCATAACTTTTCTGTCTGTCTTGTGCTTCTTACAAGTTATGTTGTACTTTTCTTACCGTGCTTTCCTTTTCTTGGAGCATCTCTGGTCCAAGCATAATTCTGTCAACTGGGTCGTCCCAACTAATTGGAGTCGTACACTTTCTGTCGTATAATTCCTCGAAGGGGCTTAACTTAGCCGAAGTTTGGTACCCATCATTATATGCAAATTATACCAATTGTAGGTAGTATTTCCACTTGCTTGGTTTTGTTCTTACATACATGCAGAGCATATCCTCCATGATTTGGTTTGTTCTTTCAGTTTGTCCATCTGTTTGTGGATGATAAATCATACTGAAATTCAAATTAGTATTTATCCTTCAAATAATTCTTTCCAAAAAGAAGATGTAAATTTTACGTCTCTATCTGAAATCACCATTTTATGAATACCATGCAGTCTAAAAATTTCTTTCACAAATATTTTAGCGGTATTTATAGCTTTAAAAGTAGACTTTACAGGAATAAAGTGTGCATACTTACTGATTTTATCGATTACAACCATAATAGAGTCATTATGTTTATGAGCTTTAGGCAAACCTGTAATAAAGTCCAGTGATATAGTCTCCTATTTCCATTCTTGTACTGGTAATGGTTGTAATAGGCCGGCGGGATGCTGGTGTTAGGCCTTTACCTGCTAACAATATTGGCACCTAGCCAAGTGCTCTATTATTTTTCCTTTCATATTAGGATAATAGAATAATTTCCTAAGTGTTGTTATCATTTTTTGGTATCCTGGATGACCAAAATACGGTTTCTTATGCACTTCATCCAAAACTGTTATCTTTAACTCTGTCGAATTTGGTATGTAAAGTTTGTTCTTGAATCATTAAAGGCCATTTATTGTCACCAACTTAGTGTAGTTTTTGTCGTTAATACCTATCGTCCTTATTCTCTGTTCCAAGTCACTTTTTGCTCTGCTGACATTTATCTCAAATAATCCGTGGACTCTTCTACTTAAAGCATCTTCTACCTTGTTTCCCTTACCTTTGATATTTCTTACCTCAAAATCGAATTCTCTCAAGAATTCTAGCCACCTTGCCTGCCTTACATTAAGATCTGGTTGGCTAAATAAATATTTCACACCACTATTATCCATCAATAATAGAAACTTTATGCCCATTATGTAGTGCTGCCACATTTTTAAGGCATGAATTTCTACTGCCAATTCTAAGTCATGAGTGACGTAGTTTCTCTTTGTTCCTTTAATTTTTGGGATTCATAACAAATAACGTGTTCGTCTTGATTTAGGACACCACCTAGTCCTTCTTTACTTCCGTCAACACAGACGGTGAAGTCATTATCTGGGTCTACTACTTTTAAAATGGGTGCGGTTGTTAATAATTCCTTCAACTTGTTAAAAATGTCTTGACACTTCTGTGACCAATTAAACTTGGTCCCTTTCTTTTGTAATAATCTGATAGGGTAGGCTATTTTGGAAACCCTTCTATAAATCTGCGATAATATTCGGTGATTCCCATGAATGATTGGATAATAGAATAGTTTCCTAAGTGTTGTTATCATTTTCTGGTATCCTGGATGACCAAAATACAGTTTCTTGTGCACTTCCTCCAAAACTGTTATCTTTAACTCTGCCGAATTTGGTATGTAAAGTTTGTTCTTGAATCATAAAAGGCCATTTTTATCGATACTCAAATCTGGTTTGTCTGAGTTTTCTGTAGTGTTTTGTAATTCTATCACCAACTTAGTGTAGTTTTCGTCGTTAATACCTATCATCCTTATTCTCTGTTCCATGTCACTTTTTTCTCTGCTAACATTTATCTCAAATAACCTATGGACTCTTCTTCTTAAAGCATATGCTACCTTGTTTCCCTTACCTTTGATATGTCTTACCTCAAAATCAAATTCTCTCAAGAAGGCTAGCCACCTTGCTTGCCTTGCATTAAGATCTGGTTGGCTAAATAAATATTTCACACCACTATTATCCATCAATAATAGAAACTTTCTGCCCATTATGTAGTGCCGCCACATTTTTAAGGCATGAATTGCTACTACCAATTCTAAGTCATGAGTAACGTAGTTTCACTTTTGTTCCTTTATTTTTTGGGATTCATAACAAATAACGTGTCCATCTTGATTTAGGACACCACCTAGTCCTTCTTTACTTGTGTCAACACAGATGGTGAAGTCATTATCTGGTTCTGCTACTTTTAAAATGGGTGCGGTTGTTAATAATTCCTTCAACTTGTTAAAACTGTCTTGACACTTCTGTGACCAGTTAAACTTGGTCCCTTTCTTTTGTAATGATGTGATAGGGTAGGCTATTTTGGAAAACCCTTCTATAAATCTACGATAATATCCGGTGATTCCCATGAATGATTGGATATCTGCTACATCCTTAGGTAGAGGGAATTCCATGATGGCCTTTATTTTCTCAGGGTTGACTACAATTCCTTCTACAGAAATTACATGTCCTAGGTATTGTATTTTATTTTGATAAAAATCACACTTATCAAATTTGGCGTACATTTTGTGTTTACTCAAAGTTTGCAAAACTATTCTTAAGTGTTCTTCATGTTCTTCTTTTGTTTTAGAATAGACCAGAATATCGTCGATAAATACCAGTACGAACTTGTCCAAGTACTGGCTAAAAATATTGTTCATTAGACACATAAACGTGGTTGGTGCGTTAGTGATTCCGAAAGGTATGACTACTAATTCGTAGTGTCCATATCTTGTTCGAAAATATGTTTTGCTTATGTCCTCATCTTTTATCTTAAGTTGATGATAATTGGATCGTAAATCAAAATTTTAAAAGATCTTGGCCCCACCTACTTGATAGAACAGATCATTTATCCTAGGTAAGGGATACTTGTTCTTAATAGTCATTTTGTTCAATTTTCTATAATTGATACATAGTCTTAGAGTACCGTCTTTCTTTTTCACAAAGAGGATTGGTTCTCCCCATGGTGAAACACCTGATCTAATATAATCTTTGTCCAATAACTCTTACAGTTGTATTTTTAATTCTGTCAATTCTGGTAAAGTCATTCGTTAAGGTACTTTCGAGATAGGGGTTGAACCAGGTAGCAGGTCTATGGAGAAGTCTATTTCCCTTCTAGGAGGTAATTCAAGTATCACATCAACAAACACGTCTCGGAATTCACGTAGAACAACAAGGTCTTCCAGGTTGGGCTTATCTTCTTTTTCTACTAGATTTGTTATTTCGATGGCGTAAACTTGACAACCCTTTCTCATGCATTTCTTGAATTGCATTGTTGTGACTTGTCTAACTGAAATTGGTTTTGGTATACCTTGGATTGTCCAAGTAGTATCACTTTCATATTTATACTTTAAGTGTCTTTGCATAACAATCTAGTACTGCTTTGAGTTTTTCTAACCAGTCCATTCTGATAATCACATCATAAGATCCTAGTGGTAGAATGTTCAGATTTGTTCTTGTGTTTTGACCATCTAAACTGAACTCAAAATCAGAAATAAAGTCAACCACTTTCCTTTTGTTCCTGTTGCTAGTTGTACCAACCATGATTTTTCGTGTTTCAATTTCTTAAGTTTATTTGTCTCTACCACACCAGGAGTGATATAACTTAATGTAGCTCCAGGGTCAATTAAAACAAAAATTCGAGTGTTATTGATTTTACCTTCAATTTCCATCATTGAGGACTGGTGGTCGGCTTATTGACCATCTATGGATACATTTATTCGGTGCAGGATTTTGACCACATCACCCATCATCGAGGATTCCTACAAATTATGAATGACTGTTCTGTTTGTTTCATTTATACATGGACAGTTCCTCCTTAGATGAGGTTCTCCACATTCCCATCACTTCAATGGTTCATGGGGATTGTCCCCAAACTTCTTTGTTCTGAGATTTACTAGTTTACCACTGACTTGTGTACTTGGATAATTGGAGTGAAAGTCTTTTCTAGGAAATCTTTTTGTTGCATTCTGATAAGGAGTTCGTTGGTATCCCTTCTTTCGCTGGTTCATTCGGTTTTGTTTCTTATCCTTCCAAACTTTGGGAAACTCTACCTGATGTTTGTATTGGTCGTAGAAAATTCGTGCTTTCCTGAGTACTTCACTCAAGGACTTGGGGTTGTCAAACTCAATTATGTCCCTGTAGGACTATGGTAAACAATTTAGGAACCACTAGATTTTTACCTTGTCCTCCTAGATATAAGGCATGAACCATAGTAATTCCAAGAATTTGTTTATAAGATCCTCCATTGTCATCTGACCAAGTCATAACTCATAAAATGATTTCGCTTTCCTTTCGTAGTAGCTTTCATATAGGTAATCTTTCTTGAAATATTTCTTGAAGTTAGACCATTCCATATGTTTCTCTTTTAGGCCCTTAGCCAATTTTAGATCTTGCCACCAAATGTTGGCTTTTCCCTTTAGATTGTAAATGGTCATTCTAACTTTCATATTGTTGGAATAGTTGTATATCTGGAAATATTTTTTGATGTCTAATAACCATGCTTCCGCTTCCTCTCCTGTTATGGATTCTCCATTAAAGGTAGCTGGTTTAATTTTCTTAAATTCTCCTTCAAGGTGGTCTACTAGTTTTCTCTTTTTGTCTATTTTTGTTTTGTATTCAACTGAAGGTGTACCTTCAGATGAAATGTCTCCTTTTTCTAATTCAAGCCTATATTTCTTGGAGGCCCTTTTGTTGACCTCTTCTTCATTGTTATCGTCCTTTAGGATTTTCTTTGTCACTATATTGCGCAACAGGACTTCATTTATCTCTTGTTGCTCCTGTTGTTCTTTCTTTAGTTTCTCATTGTCAGCTTTGAATACCTGCAGCTCAACAATAATATTCCTCATTGTTTCCAACACTTTTGTAGGTGAGCCTCCCTCACTATTCTGTCTTGGATCTCCAGGAGGTCTCTGCTCCGGATTTCCTTCAATTCTAATTTCTGCATCATACTGGGTTGCGAGCCACTGGTTAGAAACACCATTTCCGGGGTATACCCAACAATGGAGACCAAGTATTGTTCACACAGTCTGGGATGCTATGCGTGCTCAATGCTCTGTATGTGAACCTTCTAACCAACGCATCGATGCTTAGGTTGCAGGTCTCCTCCAACCCTACATCCCCTCCAAGAACAATTTTGTGTCTGCCCTTTTTGGTTCCAGGGATTCTTCCTATTCCAGAATCCCATTTTTTTGTTGTGTAGTCCTCCAAGGATAATGGGAGTATGACTACCACCTTTAGACACTCCTTCCTCAATTGCATCTTTTTATTTACCCCCTCTTCTTGTTAGAAAAATAGGACCGCGTAGCAATAAAGTAAAACAAATGCAGAAACAAAAGCACAGAAGACACACAATACAAGAGAGACACAGATTTACGTGGTTCACCCAGTGTGGGCTACGTCCACCAAAGAAATTGCCAGGTCCTTCCTTTATTATTATCCAGCAAATGAAGG
>JZKD02S0394160.1:0-18294 GCA_000966675.3 Picea glauca | reverse complement strand
TTGATGCCGCGGCGCACCAAATGAACTCTGCCCTACGGGTCTCACTGAAGTCCTGGTCTGACCCCCGCTGATAAGCTCCTCCTCTGCTATGAGGGCCTTTTGGACAGCGTCGTGCAAGGTTTGAGGCATCAAGATCATAACCTTTGCACGCAGACTGTCATTAAGGCCAAACACGAACCTGTTGACCTTGAGTTTCTCGGTGTTAAGGTGCGGAGCATACCAGAGCAGCTCCATAAAATGTGCCTCATACTCGGGCACCGTACGACCTCCCTGTCGTAGCGCGTTGAACTCATTGATCTGACGCTCAATGAATTCCTCTGAAAGGTACCTCTCTCGGAACTATTCCTCAAACAGTTCCCATGACACGTCTTCAACGACCATGTTCAGCTGCGGCAGGAGTGTCTTCCACCATAGAAGAGTGTTTCCCTTCAGTTGAAAGACCGCCATGTGGACCTTTATGTTGGAGGTATAATCGCGAAGTGTGAAGCACATCGCCATATTCTCCAACTAGGCCTCGGTGGCTGCGCCGTCCGAGGCACCAAAGAACTCAGGAAATTTTACCTTCTCAAGTTCACGGTGAATGCTACCTATAACGGCCAGTGTGCGCAGCGGAACCTCAGGGGGTGTTGGCGCCCTGGCCTCGTCTCTGTCCAAACGGCTGATCAGAGCCTCAGAAATGCGCTGAAAGGATCTCATCATCCCAATAACATCACCAACTTCTATCTGTTCCTGTCCGAGCACCTTCTCGCCTCCCTGGGGGTTATACCCCTCAGGCGTGGATGCTGCTGGAGGCGTCTCGCCTCCTCCCCTTGCACCCCGTCGTCTACCTTCGCGGCATCTTCTAACCATGATTACCTGCATGCACACAATCAACTCGATCAGCAACAGTAAAATAAAACCAACTCATGTCTACGAAAGCCATAGTGAACCCCAAGTCGCGGGTCGAACCCGCTCTGATACCATAAGTAACGTCCCTCCTAGTTACGACAACGACGCTGATAACAGGTGCAATTTTTTTTATTTTTTTTTTAAAAGTGTGTGCGCGCGTGTAGGAGGGGAAATAGACAAACTGGACTCTACGTCGCCACCCAACGACTGACAAGACACAACCACGAAGATCACAACTAGAAGACGCAAGGCGCACAACAAGTAACTGCAAGCAAAGAACACCCAAGACCAAGGAGCCCCACAATATCTTCAACAATAACGACATATTGGGTTAGGTACCGTACGAACACAGAAGGTAGAATCCATGGTAGTAGGTTTACTATTTCTGCACAAGAAAGCAGGGCGTTTAATCTTAGACCTCTTCTCCAAAGAGAGAGGAGGTCAGATAAGCTCCTGGCCGACTGCTCAGGCAGAAACTAGTAATCCCCTAAGGTGTGTTGCAAGAGTGGAAACCCTACCTTAAAAGGGCACGAGACTCTTGATACGACACTGGATTCTTGAYGCARGGAAACACACAGACATATATACYAAGGCTACTGAAGGTKTCTACATCCCTCGCGACACAAGCAGACCAAGCAATGCAATRCCACCAAGTACTACAAAATCAGGGACAATCATGACCTCTACGGGAGAYGCAAGTCAGAAGGAMTTAGATATCGACCAACCACTATTGASACCCGAAGACATMAATCAAGATCAATTGCTCCATTAATTATCATTAACCGACGAAGACTTTATCATAAGGTAAAAACCAATAATCTCAACCCCCATTATTTAGTTATAAGGTCATTTTGCACTAGTTCAGGGACAATCAATAATCACAAGCGCATTGCATTTTTCTGTTAATCGCCATAATTGAGCAACGATATCAATACCATAATGGTAAACCCTCAAACATTTACATTCTCCATATTATCTTGCCCTTCCTTACAAATTATTACCATACATTGGAATAACCTAACAAATGTTTGCATTGCAATTTAGACCTTATTGTTAACACTTCAATTTAAACGAATAATAACCTTGCAATTTAAGCATCATCACGAACATTTCAATTAAACAATATTAACATTGCGATTCAACCATCATCATTAACATTGCAAATTTAAACACATATTATTATTGCAATTTAAACAAGTATTACCATTGCGATTAAGAAAATATTAATATTGCAATTTTAAGCTTCATCATTAGCATTTCAATTTAAACAATGTTAACATTGCCATTAACAAGTATAATCCTTGCCAATTAAACAATATTAATAATTCTAATCAACATCATCATTAACATCGCAAATTAAAACAAATATTATTATTGCAATTTAAACAAGTATTACTATTGCAATTAAGAAAATATTAATAACAATAAACTCATTATCAAAATCAATAAGATTACAATTAGTCCACTTCTTCCTTCACATCGAACGAACTACCCTAAACCATTACATTAATGATCAACAACCAAACATTATTAATAATAATCTCATTATCAAAATCAAGTAAGATTTACAATTATTCAACTTCTCCCTTCCCTTAGACTAAGCTACCCTAAAAACCATTACACTAATAATTAACCAACCCAACATTAGTAGCAATAATATCATTATCAAAATCAAATAAGAATTTCAAATTTTCAACCTCCTCCTTCAATTTGACTAAACTACCCTAAGCACCATTACCTTAATAATTAACACAACCCAACTTTTATAACAATAATATCATTATCAATTCAATAACAATTACCATTTCTTTCCTAATCGTTAACAATAATGATCTCTTATTATTATAAAAGGCCTTTTATGGTTCTAATTTAATAAACATAAAGACTCAACATTTAAACATTTACCAGGAACTTTCTTGCTCAATTAGTCATTCTAACTCACCTTCCAATAATACTACTAACTTTATTGCGTCTAATTTAAAACTTATAAACTCACGTTCTACGTAATCATTCGAAATAAACATTAAAGTCATTTGGGTATATGGTAATGATGTTTTATTTTTATTTTGATTACGCATTACAACAATGGCATGGTGGAGATAATGACTTCAATTGGGTTATCCGGATGAATAAATCAGTGGCTAAATAACATGATTAAACCAATAATGAAGCAATAAGGCAATTGCATGATAACACTTTATTTTTGTAAAAGGAAATTCTTTTTAAATGAATACGCATTAAAGTAGGGGCATGNAATCTCATTATCAATTCAATAAAAATTACCATTTCTTTCCTAATCGTTAACAATAATGATCTCTTATTATTATAAAAGGCCTTTTATGGTTCTAATTTAATAAACATAAAGACTCGACATTTAAACATTTACCAGGAACTTTCTTGCTCAATTAGTCATTCTAACTCACCTTCCAATAATACTACTAACTTTATTGCATCTAATTTAAAACTTATAAACTCACGTTCTACGTAATCATTCGAAATAAACACTAAAGTCATTTGGGTATATGGTAATGATGTTTTTATTTTTATTTTGATTACACATTACAGCAATGGCATGGTGGAGATAATGACTTCAATTGGGTTACCCGGATGAATAAAGCAGTGGCTAAATAACATGATTAAACCAATAATGAAGCAATAAGGCAATT
This sequence comes from Picea glauca, assembly GCA_000966675.3. Lineage (NCBI taxonomy): Eukaryota > Viridiplantae > Streptophyta > Pinopsida > Pinales > Pinaceae > Picea > Picea glauca. The sequence continues at coordinate 14,740 of JZKD02S0394160.1, read as the reverse complement.
GCATGATAACACTTTATTTTTGTAAAAGGCAATTCTTTTTAAATGAATACGCATTAAAGTAGGGGCATGGTGGAAATTATAATCATCAAGAATATAACCCATCCTTTCCATTCCTAACAGAATGATCAGGAGACAATAATCGTAAAAAAAAAATCCATAATAAATTAAAATTAAAGGAAACGCATTGGCGTCGAATTGCGGTGGGCTTCCTGACAAGGTATAATGAAAAGGCTATCATTTCAGAACGAAATCAATGCAATCTAACAAACGATGAGAAACATAAGGATAGCCCCCAGGTCAACCCAACCAATACAATGACAGCGCAAGTGCCCAGTTCGAAATCCTCCCATGTCTCGTCGATTATAAAACAATGGAAATAAAGGCGTTGAGCACGCTGGAAGGGAGAAACCCCAGAAAAACTTGACACGGATACACGGTATAGGAAATTCTTAGCGATCTGAAGGTATGCAGATTTATTCACGACTTAGTATTCCTTCACTAACCTGGGAATCGAGTTTTGTGCCCTCAACCACATTAAATTACTCAGGTAAAGGATGGCATGCATAAAGAGACTCGTCAGGGATTAGGTTGTGGCTGTGTGCAGTCAATCCCTCCAGGAGATCGTGTTGACACCCCAACGCCACCTGCAGCGATAGGGACGTGGACTGACCACGTGCTGTCAGAGAAGAGGTCAGGAGTGCCGTGAGGTTTCAGTTGGTGGGAGTTAAGGAAAAAAACCAGCAGGGAGACGCCCAGGAAGCACGCAGAGGCCCAAGCATGATCACGCAGAAGAACATAACCCAACCGGAAATAGCGCTGAGAAAAAAAACATACACTAGGTTTTAAAATACACAGGTCGCCTAACACCACCGGGAATATTCTGAAGGTTAAAGAAGTTGTTCGAAAAGCACCGTGCCACAGCGCTGAGGTAAGGATAATACACAGGGTTAAAACATTTACACAGAGATTATCCGCCAAAAACAAAAATGCAGGAAATTGCATTAAATGAACGCAAATAAATCACCGTAAAAACGCAAGGATTCCTAACCCTAATCACCCAGGAAAACTAGACCAGCCACTGCGTAAGAAAAAGATAGGGCAACAAAACTGAAGGTGACATGGCCCATCGAAATACAGACAAGAGATGGACCCAAGTAATTTAAAACGAAGTGATGGAATATAAAAACGAGGTGGCAGTAAGCTCTAACGAAGGTCCCCAACCAAAAGCCCACCGTGAAAAGGAATACGCCCACTGTCAAGAAAATTCCTGAACCCTAGATAATGGAAATTACACAGTCTCACATAATAAATGAAAGTTACACAGGCTAGACAATGAATAACCATTTTTTTTTCACAGTTCAGGGTACAACAAAACTAATTACACAGTTGTGGACTAAACTTTACGCCCTCCAGAAAGAGAATAAAACATCACGCCACCCAGACCAATGAGAATAAAAGAAATAAAACACAACCCAGAATGTAACGATATCTATTTTACACAGCCATAGAATAAATTTTACGCCATCCAGAATGAGAATAAAAATATTAGGCAGCCTGAGTAATNCTCTCTGTTCAGGGATGCAAGATACCATGGCCAACCAAATTAAAAAACCCTGCTTGGAATATATGGTTCAACTCTTGTGGATCAACATCGAAATTAATAGAAAACTGAGGCTTTATATGGCCTCGCTTCCAATTACCCCTGCCTCTATTATTTTGGCCATTGTTTCCTCTATTGAGAAAACTCATCCTGTAGTAACAATTTGATAGTAATGAAGTTCTTAATAAACCATTCATGAAACTCTGTTTACATAAATCAATAGTTAGCTCTATAATTTACTATGAGACACATGCAATACATTCATAACATGTCATTTATTAATTTCCATGTGAACATGGAATTGATAGGGCTCATGGGAAATATGGAGGGCTTGTATTTAGCGAAAAATGGTATCTTGGAGGGGAATTAATATACGAATAGTGTTCAAACAATTCATAAAATAATCAATTATGTATTTAAAAATATCTAGAACACCACTCCTCAACCCTTGCCACTACCAACTTCCTTTCATTTCCACAAAGACTGCTCTTCAAGACAAATATCACAGAACAAAGAATGAATAAGTGAAATTGAGATCGTGAAAGGGGTGTATTTAGCGAAAAATGGTAAAATGGGGGGGGGGGGTATCTCATGGATATTGTTCAAATGATACATCAACCATGCCATCTCTGATATCGGTTCGCAATCAAACTTTCTTACTGTTCAAAAATTTAAACAATACTTTGTTTCCATAAAAACAACCCAAAATTGGTGCTTGCTTCACAAAAATTCTCACTTGCCTTAGAACTGTATTACACAGTAACCAATTGCCCAGAAAAAAAACCATAATAACAATACTTCCTGTATATAATGAAATTGAAAAATGAGCAGCATCATAATAACCATAGGAAATACAACAACAATCTTGGAATGGACAGGCTACAACCATAATATCAAAGTCAACAAAGTCCTTAAAAACCCACAGGGTCCTGTGAAGTGCACCAAACCAAATCCTTTTATATAACCATAATTTTAATTGAACCACTTTTCATCAAACTTCCTCATCCTTATTTCATTTTGGTTCGCGGACTTCATTCAAGCATCACATAACTTATAAATAGGTGCCTTTTGTAATTACAATAAAACATGGAAAGTTTATATTATAAAAATAATTCACACATTTCTATTGACCTCATAACTTCATATGGACAGACTATAACTTCAAGTGAATAAGCGATTCCAACACTTCCTCCATAAATTGCATAGCAAATGACCAATCAAAACCTGTGCCCAAACAAAAGAGCATGAAACAATGCTTCCCATCAAATTCTGAGTAAGAAACACTTTCATAATAATGCATAGGGTTCAATGAAATAGTGGAAAATAGGTGGCAGAAGAAAGAAGGATGAAAACCTAAGGGCGTGTCTTGAAAAGAGCACGAAAAGTTTTGCTTCCCTCACAATATTCCACATTAATACTCACATATTTGCGACTATAAATAGGCGTATTGGCCACGAATACCAACAATCTTAAGATACATGCAGAGTGTCCACAAAATCCCATAGGGAAGAGGTAGAGAGAACCCATTTTCAAACAGGGAAGAAAACCCAAAACAAGGGACCAGAAGCAAAGCAGGTCCAAGAGTATCTCAAACCACATTCTTTTCATATAAAAATTGCAAACAAACACACCAGTAAAAGACACCCATGACTCTTTTAGTGCCAATGGTCACACGACAACCACTATAGGAAAACAAAACTTGAAAATCAACCAACACACAGTCTGAATTCCTTTTAACAGCTTTGGAAATACACAGACCATGAGAAAACAAGAGCCAACTATTGAATTAAAGATCAAAGTGAATGTTCATGGATTGGAGAGCAAGAAAACCCATACCTGTGTAAAATATTGTTTAAGCAGAAAAGACTAGCTTGTATACCTCCCCCACGATCGATCAAATCAGAGCAACAACAACCAACAGAGTGAAATGCAAGAATGACTAGGGTGGCGGGCTCAAGGTGAGTTTGAGTGGCATGCATTTACTACACGTCATTTCTCCCTTCACATTTCATTCATGGCTAGTATGATCCAAGCCCACTATAGATCTCATCCCTCTTTTAACATTCAAATCGATTAATGCATCCAACTATACCAACGTTTCCATATGGTTCAATTTATCAATGCGTCAACCCTTGTCACAATCCCCATTTCACATATAACAATTTTTTAGGGATACAACCAATCTTGCAATTAAACCAATGCACACAACAATTGTTTAAAAAATCCAAGGTGACATAACTCAAATATTTTGTTGGGAATAGCATATTCCAACATGACTTTAAATGCAAACAATGCATGTACCTTGTGGTATGAAGTCACCATATCACACATATAACTTAAGCATGGAGTTTAGGTCCTATCTCAAAGTAAATGTAACATAATAATACTTGTGAGTGTTATATAAAACAAGACCATTCCCTTTTAAATCATATCTCCCTTATCATCATATTTGATTAATCATTCTGACAGATATTTTGAATGCAAATAAACTGTAGGGCTCATCTCAACCAACTCATAAGCATGTAAAGCGTAATTGTTGTTTCTTCGTCATAGTCACACAAGTTTCACTAGAGGTCCCACATATTAGTATATTAATAAATATAGTTAAATAATAATTCATAAGGCGTTTGCAACCATTTGCAAGAAGGTACCCTATGTTATGCTTTTGAACATCAATGGGGAGGATCTTCTCTGTATGGTATTTTGGATATTGATGTTGATGTACTGGTAATATATTGGACTGAATTCTTCTATAGAAAGGTTGTTGGGTTTTCTCCCAAGGTTGGGTTTCCTAGGATAAACTTGTGTGTTCTTGTGTTGTGTTCTTGTGTCTACTGTGCATGGTTAATATTTCTAGATCTTGTTATTTCATTGCATTGTTATAGTTGATATTTTCACTATATAGTTATTCTATGATAATTGTTGTATGAAAGTAACTCTTGTTATTAATCATAAGGGAATAACTATCATATCTAAGAATCATAAAACACCAACAATATGTACATTCTATTTTATTTGGTTATACAACTAGAAAAGGTTCTTGTTGACTTTGGTTATTTGAGTTTCGAACCTGTACCCATATTATGGATACATGCTGTTTACGCTTTCTTTACTTACTCGACCATCATGATTATGTATCAACTCTTATTTTGTGTTGATTCTAAGTCAAGTTCAAACTCGCGATCATATAAAAGATAATTGGATTTTAGATTGAGTTTAAATTTCCATATGAGTTATTCATTCTCATATTTTTTTTGCAACTAAAAAATGATTTTGTTGTTTCCAAGATGGGGTTTCAAGTTCAAATTTGAGTTGGAAAGTTTTCGTTTTAAAAGGAGAATCGTATTATTTAACTTCATGTTTATATGAGTTTCGAACCTTTGTTATGTTTAAACCTATATTTTAGTTTGAAATAGACGATGTGGCTATATGCATTATATGTTGACAGTGTTTCAAAATATTAAAGTTTAGAACGTCTGGTCATGGTGATTATAATTTGGTTTATTTCGAAATGTTACAACACCATGCTTACTTTTAGATGCATTATTGTATGGAAGGTGTGCCTTTGTTGGCCATGACATCCCTTTGAAATTTTGGCTGGTATAACTAATATGACCTAAAAATTTTCATTTCTCTTGAGCAAGCTTACTTACTTCAGTTCATACTCTATTCATGTGACTATTTTGGTTCATGTTTTACAATGAACCTAGAATAGTCATAAGCTTTGAAAGCTGACAAAGATGTCGGTTAAATTTGTTAGTTTGATAATGCAAGTTCAAACTATTGAATAAAAATGAAATGCATGCTTGGAAAAGGGATGGAAGGTCTAACATACAAATTTAAAGTTTATTTATCTTTTATGTAAACAGGGCATTATCCTCTCATATTATACTACTTTTTATAAATTATTCCTAAAAGTCCCAAAACATATTTCAATAAAAAATTCATCAAACAACTCCCCATGTTGATATAATTGATTATGATAAAAATTTTAAAGAGAACATGTTAAGGAGAAGGTTTTACATGGTATTGTTATTGTTCTGGTCAAAGCAACTTACTATTTTGATATAGAGATATGTCTTGGAAATATTGGGTGGATAGATGAAATGTTCCAGCTAATTTTAATGTTGGAAAATGGTTTATAAAGTGTTCAGATATGAATCTTATTCTAATGGAAAAGATATAACTTATGTATAGGATTAATTGAGAGTAAATGGATTATGAACATGTATTTTGTCATGCATCCCTATCATATTATAACACTAACCGTAAATTACAAATCCCTTATCATGATCCCTTTATCATTTAAGATTTCATTTTCATTTAATTGCTCATGTTCAAAGAAATTAGTGACAGTTTGGCAAAGAATGTACAGTTTGGATATTTTGAACAACACAAAAACATAGGGATGATTATGGTTTTTCTTCCTTGTTTCTCTCATTCCCTTTCATATTCCCTTGGCATTCTTCATTGATTGGTTTGTCAGATCCATTGCTAATTTATTTGAAAGAAAAATAGTATTTGATGTTTAATATATTGTGTCTTGTATATTCACTAATTTTATAATGATGGAATATATATGAGTTTCTTCAGTCGTGTTAGTGGTAGTAATTGTAGTGAGAATAGGGGAAATAAAGGACAAAGATGAAGAATACAAAATGCTTTTGGGAAGAAAGGAAGAAATAAAAGAATGAGATTCCATATTCACTTTGATGCTAACTTAGACAAATTCAATCAGTTGGTTCAAACCGACTATTTAAATATTGTTGTTCATCCTAATTTTCATCTGCCTCAAGCACATGTTTCTCCTCCTTTGCATCCCCACCTGAGTATAGCCAACTTTCCCGATCCACCTCATATGCAACTAGCCAATGTTGGCCGGGGAAATGTACCTGCAAATCCTCCCTCTTGTATATTCCAATGACCTAATGTATCATTTCCACATACTCCTCCTTTACAACCTATGCATCCTATTGCTTTTGTAGCCTCTCATGCACATTATGTCAAGGTTCCTAGGAATTATAAAGCACTGCCTCTTGAACCTTAGTCAGATAAAGGAAAACAACTTACAATTTTGGTAAGCTCTGATTCATCCAAGACCTCCTCTTACACATTCAAGTGTCTCCCTGCCAAACTTGAAGATAATGAAAGAAAAATAGCATTTGATGACTTGCACCCTGAAATGTCAAAATTTGAAGAAACAAAGTTTATTGATCCAAACTTACTTAAGAACAAGGTTGCACTTTCAGAAGGAAGCGTAAAAAGGGAGTCTGCTTCAAATAACAGATATTATTTCTAATTTTATTGTTATGATGTGATCACACTTTCATTTTGACATTCAAGGCATATTTTTGGGATAGCAGACATGATATTATTTTTTGAAATTTTTTTGTATCATGTTATTATGATGAGTTGGGAGATACAAGTGTTTTGATAATGTGGCATGTTTATATTGGTTTCTTTTTTATATATGTTATGATGTTGATATATGCATGATATTTGAGTAAAATATGGAGTTACAAGGGGAAAGGTGAAAATAAAAGGGATAAAAGATATATGGGGTCCCACTTATTAATTAGTACTTATTATTATGATTTACCCTTATTACTAAATAAAGTTGCCCTATCCTAACTAAAGTTATTTAAATTTATAACAAAAAGTAGTTGAACCACTTGAAGTACTTTTTGAAGAAAAGGAAGGACAAGCGAGGACATGAGAAAATAGAGAGAGATTATTATGATAAGGTTTTCTCTTGCCTCAAGTGAGAATATTTATTCATTCATTCATTTATGAGTTTCTTCAAAGCTAATTTATCTTGATAATAGCAAGTTTACTCTAAAGTTTGCAAAAGAAAGGACCATGAAGCATAAAATTTTGACATACTCCAAAGATCATGCATTCATATTGATAGTTTGTTTAGTCTCAATTATTAGTTTTGAATTCAGTTTAAGTGTTGATTAATGTTGTTTTGCAAAATCAAGACTATGATGCGCTTGTAGCTTGGATTGATTTAGCTTATTTTTAGTCTTAGTCTTCTTCTTTGAGACACTAATTTTCTATGTATAAGTTAAAATTACATCTTAGACTTCTAAGTCTAATTTTGGTCCAAACTCTCGGAAGGGTTTGTAAAGAAAAACTTGTTTATAACTCAGAAAGATATCAATAAAATCATCTATTGATTTCCTATCATTCTTGATACTTGTTGTGTATCGAATTTTAGATTTATGTTATCTTGCATTTACTTATTCAACTAATTATAAATTTCATTTGCAAGCACTTTTTCTATTTTCAAAATTTATTTTACATCAAAGCATACAAATTTTGTAATAGCATCAGCTCCAAGAACTTATTTCTTGAGGGATAATAGAGATTTTTTATAGTCTGTAAACCTAGGGTGATAATCATGCCTATATCACCTAGCCTAGTGAGATTAAAAAATTCTTGAGTGAGGATATAGCCATTCCTCGCCTCAACAAAACCTTCCTTAACTAACTGAACATAAACAAGAATGAAATAACTACCTTAACTAACTATCAGGTAAGTCAATTCCTTCATCAAACATTTAAAAGAGATATCAATAATTGAATGCTAACTTAGAATGTGGGGAAGGGAAAGAAGATAAATCCTCATTCTATTATAATAAAACAACAGTACAATAACTATGTGTGATCTATTGTTGGCACCTTATGTAATTGTTGTTTGGATTCCTCTGTCCTTAGTCCATGCAAGACTGCTTCAAGACTCCAAAAACCTTCTCCATAAGGAATGAGGAATACTAGGATGTCTTAGGCCTCAAATTGGAAAAATGAGAAAGTAATCAAGGAATAGGGGCTCCATGAAGGTCATAAAAACCTTGGAAAATAACAACATATTAACTATTTCGATGAGAGGATAAATCTATTACTAACAATGTTGTACCCATTCCTTCCACTTATATCTCATTTTATACAAATTCAAGTTGTTTTGAGATAGTTGAATACATGTTTGTGGAGTTACAAAAGTAGTTTTCCCATAACCCTACTTAGAAGCACATAATTTTCGCAAATTCTGTATTTTTTCCACTTTTTGAGGTGTACACACCTTTACTAAAGGAGAAGTGTGTATGTATACTATTTTATTAAGGAAGAGCATATGGATTGCCAAGGAAGCAATTTGGGAAATTTATAGAGTGTTCAAAGTCATTAGGATAGGTGTATGTAGGGTATAATGGCCAAACCAAAGCATTTATGACATGGAGGTGTTGAAATATGCTATAAAAATATGAGATAAATAAATAAATAAATGATACATATCTTTGATGTTTAGTTTCCATTTCAAATTTATACAATAAACCGAATCTATTTTACCCATAGATATCCCCTCTTTCTAAATGAGTGCAAACTAATTGTATGAATATTAATTTCATGAGTGCACTTATATTATTTAAAATTACAATTTCCAAAATACCATGCATGTAAAGGATACTCTTTCTTAGAATTATAATTGTCGACCAGTATCAATATCAAGGGTGAGGCAATGATCACTCCAACCCTTTTCAACATGTACCAAGGGTGAGGAGGTGTTCACTCGAACCCTTCAAGTACAAACATTTTCATCATGGGGAAAACTAATGTATCATGGGTGAGACCTCATTAATTCCATATAATTTACTTATGGTGAGATACTAATGATCATTGGGGAATAAGTTCTATGTGCCCTTATTACCATTCATCGACTATACATCGTGCGCACCAATTTTGTGACTACCCTCATGGAAATATGTAACATCTTGGGTGAGAATATGAATTCTTCATCCCATCACAAGGAGGGAGCTTCTATTAGGTAGGAATATGGACAATACTTCTCATTTCCAAATAGTACATATGTCACACCCCCTTTATATTTCCCTTACTAATGTATAAGCTCAATTGGTAGTATCCATTCCTATCTCTACACACATCTAGTGACATATCAGATAACATTGTTGAAAGAGAATATAAATCATATTAGCATGTTTGCAACATAATATTCACATAAAGACTTAAATATCCTGGCCCCAACTTAGGTCCATGTAACGTTATTTTTTATAGAGTCTATGTGCATGTAGTTCTTATATATCACACTTAAAAAATTGTTAGTGGTTTTGCAAAAATACATCAATTCAATAATACAAATCATATATATATCCATCATCAAACCAAATCATAGATCTATGCAACCAATCATAGTATCCAAAAACATTAAGTAAATATCAACATGTGCATGACTCACACATAATCATCCCATCAAATAGAAATAAAAGATCATATAAGCCCATAGATTTTTAAACATAAATCCATCCAAATTGTGTCCATAAACAAAAATAGGGTCATTCACACATCAATAACACCTTCAAATAATAATAATAATAATAATATTCAAAGAGGAGCATTACACATATCTCTTCCAGTTGACGACGATATTTGGAAATAATGGATATTTCATATAAATATGGGACTTAGAATGAAATAAATCCAGATTACCACAATGGATATAGTTCTTCCACCAACACATTATTTGTGGTAAAATAACTCATTGCCTTCTCTTTCACATAGAATTTTTGGGATACAAAAGAAAAAATTGTGGAAGGAGGTGAATTTGTCCAAAAGTTTTTACCAAAACCAAGGAAAGTTTTATAATGTAATTAAAATCTCACATGGTAACAACAACAACATGTGACACCTTTTTTCAAATATAGTAGTTGCATTCTTATGGCGCTAGGGTTAGGGTTACTTCTAATCTAGTGCACTACGCCACCCCGCAGGGGCATTATGCTCTTGAGTGAGGGAGGACCGAGAGGCCCTTCCTAAAGCGTTGCAACTGCTCAAGGAAGAAATGGAGGCGGCTCCAAGTGCCCATCATTCGAACCTCCACTGGATCTTTGTTCACAACTCATTTCTTAGGGGACTTTCAAAGATCGAGACATGGACATAGATTCAGGGAAATCTACACCCTCTACACTAGCTGCAAGTCCAACTCGACCTTGGGTACCATGGAAATGAATCCTGTAAGCACCGCAATCCCCGAAATACATTGTAAGCACACCCCAGATCGAGGAACAGAAGCAATACATGAGAGACTATGCCCTAATCAAAAAAAAATTAGGACTCTGGTCCTCGGAGAAGGAACTAGTCAAATGGATATATCAATGGTGGAAGCCAAAAGGCCACTTCAATCTACAGCTGGGCTCCAAGGGTGTTTTCACCATTATCCTGCACAACCTAGAAGACCGAAATTGGATCTTTGACGATAGCCCATATTTCTTCAACTCAGCAGGTCTTTTTCTGAGATTTTGGACAGAAACATTTATCCTTAAACTAGAGGACTTTGCCCACGCCCCAGTCTGGTTGAGGTTATATTCCTTGCCACAAGATTTCTAGCTAGAAGAGGTCTCGATGGGCATTGGAAAAACAATAGGAGTGTACGTCAAATCCTCATAAGCCACTAAGAAATGAAGGTATACCTCCTATGCATGAATATGTGTCTATATGAACATTGCAAAGCCGCTACCAGGATCTATTGTCTTGGAGTACCAGGATGAGGACTAGATGCAAACCATTGATTACGAACACATTCTGTTCAGATGCCGCAAGTTCCATGAGCATGGGTACCTCTTCAGGGAATGTCCCCTCAACACATATAGTAAGGAGGGAAACCTAGATGCAAACAAAGACAAAGAAGGATTCATACCAGGAATGGGAAAGTGCAGACAAGGAGGAAAGTAGTCAGCATCCCAAATCATCAAGGAACCAACCACGAGCAACCAATATGAGATATTGTAGAAAAAACCAGAATGCTTGGAAGCCTCGCAAGCCCCACCCTTAGAGAAAACACCCCCTAATCCTGTGAAAGGTTCATCACATACAAATCAAGTGCCCACTCAACCCATCCCTACAGCCAGCTCTATGGCTGCAGCACTGAAACCCTCAGAGGCAGAAGATGGAGATGTGGAAATGGAACCGGATGAGCAAGATCTAACTAGAGTAGACCTGGAGCACCTGGAACATGCCTACAAACATCATAAACTATTTACCATCCCACCAGATCAACTGAGAAAAGTGCACAAAATATTTCTCAACTCGTTAGTTGGATCTACATCCAGATCTAATGCAAGCTTAAGAATCCAAGGAAATATGTTAAAAGAATAGTGTTAGCGTAAATTCTTGTAAGGGGGTGTTTTCTCTCCAGGATTTGAGGCCGTGGCATAAATGCAAAGAAATGGGGCCTAAAGAACCCATCAAATGAATTTTATTCAAAGGCCACAGGCATGAGTGCCAAGTGCAACACATAGAAGAAGTCCATTTCAGACTTAAGTGTTAGCATATGGGCAATCTGGGATTCAACGGCGAGGATCGATCGATGGAGCAGATCGTCGGTCATCGGGTAAGCTAGAGCCAGGGAGTTGCATGAGTTTTAGTGCATGGGAGGGACACATGGTGCACGATTAGTCTCTATCGCCTCTTCACGCATCGTGACTTTGAAGAGCAAGGATTAGCTTCCTCCTAGCCGCGAGACGTGAAGTGCTAAAGGAATCCAGGACCTGGTCCCACAGTCTCGTCGAAATGATATAGGTCATCCGATCAAGGAGGGGTATGTGGCACACGATTAGGATTTATCGCCTCTTTTTGCATCGTGACTTTGAAGAACATGGACCAGCCTCCTCCCAACTGCGAGACCTGAAGCACCAAAGGTGTTCAAGACCTGGGCCCACAGTCTTGCCTAAATGATCCAGGTTGTCCGATCAAGGAAGGGTATGTGGCACACGATTAGGCTCTATCGCCTCTTCATGCATCTTGAATTTGAAGAATGAGGACTAGCCTCTTCCCAGTCGCGAGACGTGAAGTGTCGAAGGTGTCCAATACCCGGGCCAAGAGTCTCGTTGAAATGATCCAGGCCGTCCAATCAAGGAGGGGTATGTAGCACGTGATTAGGCTCTACTGCTACTTTTCCTATTGTGACTTTGAATAACAAGGACCAGCCTCCTCCCAGCCACGAGATGTGAAGTGCCGAAGGTGTCCAGGACCTGGGCCCACAGTCTCACCGAAATGATCCAGGTTGTTCAATCAAGGAGGTGTACGTGGCATGCGATTAGGCTCTATTGCTACCTCACCTATCGTGACTTTGAAGAACAAGGACCAACCTCCTCCCAGCCGCAAGACACGAAGTGTCGAAGGCATCCAGGACATGGGCCCACAGTCTCACCGAAATCATCCAAGCCCTTCGATCAAGGAGGGGTACATGGCGCGCGATTGAGCTATGTCGCCACCTCACCTTTCGTAACTTTGAAGCACAAGGACCAGCCTCCTCCCATCCAAGAAACACAAGATGCCGAAGGAACCTTTGGGTGTGGGCCCATGGTCATGGCACTGGGTTACATTGGTGGCAGTTTTGAAAGAAAGGGAGGCCAACCTCCGAGCCGTAGAGAGCAATCTCGTGGTATTCTCCTGAGCATATCGTCTCGGCCACTCCCTAGGGAAGCAGTAAATGAAAATCGAGCAGGTATATGAAACCTTAGCTCGATCCATAAATGGAAGGTATGGGAGGCCTGGAGCAATCAACCCATGGTACCCTTGTTTGCAGGTCCCCCTTGCAAGAGCCATGCTGAGTTAAGGTGGCGTCTAAAGAAGGATTTCTATCCAAGTTTGACTGAAGGGATGTCAAGCCTTGGAGGTCCGAGCACACCTTTGTTGGGAAAAAAATTCTGAGTATATGTACTCAATTTTTTTTATTTTTGAGGGTCGATGGTTGACCTAGGCTCTCGATTGTAAAGTTTTGATGAAGCACTGGTTTCTCTGGTTATGTATTGGCATTTGAGACTTCTTGCCTTATGAATGTCATCCTCTTTCCATATCTCTGTGTACACTGTGTTAGAACAGCTCGAAATTGGAGGATCTAGTCAAGTTGCATTGTTATAGGATGATGTATGTTGGATCATTGTAATATTTGTATTGTTTCTAATTAGTTCTTGTATTTTCTCAACATTGAATGATTTGGAATTGGAAGATCCAGCCAAGTCACCCTTCGGTTCCCCGACAATCTGAACCAAGAGGATCTTGTAATCTAAGTTTTTCCTCCTCAAGTTGTTGAAAGGCCTGATACCCAAAGCAGTCTTGCTCACTCATCTCACTAAGTCTTCCATCTGCTCATTTTATAATCAACTCACTGACAGAAGTTAGATCAATACCTCCTTCATTTTTCTACATACCAAGACTGGTTTTCTGAGTTAGAGCGATATCTTCTTAAGTGTCTATCCATTCGATCACTCCATTAAATTATTCATGACATAAACTGATGGGAATTGGGCTCTTCTCCTGCTGCAATCCAGGAGTGACTTCCAACGCCAACATTTCTAGCGTCGTTGTCGGGGACGAAGTTGAAAATTTTCCCCGATATTGAACGACATTGAGCCTCTGATTCTAAAGGTGCATTAGGCATCAAATCCTTTGAAGATTGCTACTATGCACCTAGAGACTCCATTGTGATGACTCCACTGGAGAAAGCCTGTTGTTTTATTTGTGGTTTCCAGAGGTAGACACATGCGGTCCCATCCATAGCTGCCTCTAGCTACACCTGTAGCTAATCTGGAGGTGATTTTCAGAAAAGGAAAGTCCTTTGAAGGAGAAACTTCCACCACCGAACCAGGTAATCCGCCATCTCCTTCTGTAGAAACTCCATTTTCTTCTCCTCAGCTTCCTAGCAGACCTTTTTTTGAAGTTTCCCGTTTCCTGAATTTCGGGAGTGTTCCTGCTGATTTTTCCCCTCCCGGTCTGGGATTGGAGGGAGAAATCCTTGTCACTCCCCTTTCCCCTAAAGTCGAACCTTGGCGTGGACCCAGGACCATAGTAGAATTCCCCACTCCTAGCTTTGCCACTCCTCCTCTTGTTACTATTGTCACTTCTACACAGAGAGAAACATTTGCTGACTCAATCCTATTATCCTTCTCCCTAAATCCCCCATTGTTTCCTGGAAGCTCATTCCTAGTATCCCCTTTTCGAGCCCCTTCCCCTCCGAGTTCTCCTCCACCTAATATCCCTATGGTAGGAGAAAATCCCCCTATGACCAGAATGGAGGCTATTATAGCCACTAGGTATGCTCCCCTTGTGTTACCTCAACCTCTCAATG
>JZKD02S0394127.1:0-18295 GCA_000966675.3 Picea glauca | reverse complement strand
AATTTGAATATTTTTACAAAAATATCGCCAAAAATTTATAGTTGGCATATGAAGGATTAGTAAGATTTGCCAAGGTTTCTACATTTTAAAATAAATTTCCATCCTTAAAATCATCCTTGGAGCCAAGCTTTGCACCAGACAAGTAATCTGCACACTACGCACCAGATCCACCTTCCCAAAATTAGTTCAAGGCACAAAGCCTTACATACACGGTCTGTTGCACAAAGAAACTCAGAGCCACTTTCACTTAGCTACATACACTTCACTTGTCTCTTGCACTTAGCTACATGCACATCACTTGTCTCTTGCACTAAGCACACTTCGCTACTTCTACATTACATTCCTTCCTATATATACTTTTACATCCCTTTAAAAAAGGCCTAATCATGGGTAAACCCATGGGCCGAAATCCCAAAACCCCTAATACAAAAACCCTAATGAACCCCTTGTTGGGTCCACAAATAAGTGAGATCTCGCGATCTCAGCTTTGCCTAGGCGCTCCATCTTCGAATAGCCTATCAAAGTCCAAAAGTGGTTAAACCCAACCATTGTTTCCTCAAAACTTGGTCGAGGGCCAACAGGCCCCCAACACTCACCTATGACTCATCCCGAGTCACTCAGATCTGGGCAACATTGCTTCAAAGGCCTCGAGCTTAGCTTGAGCTGCTTCGACTTGCTGCTTCACATGAGCTTCCTGCTCAGTGAACTCTTGGATTATTTTCTTTGTAACAGGACCTTCTCGGCGTTGTTCCACTGTCGCAACCACTTGGTCTAGTTTCGATCCTTGTCCTTCGATCTCTTCAAACACCGTGAAGGCTTCCTCCTGCACTAGTTGTAGCCTCTGTGTGAATTCCATTACTCTACCCTGGATCGTAGTAATCTTTTGTTGGGCCACACACTGTTCTTGTGATCTCTTCATTCTCTCGACCGCAGTGAGTGACTTCATCTGCGCTTGAACTGTCAGTGCATGTTGTTGCGCCTCTTGTAGTTGTGCTTCCAACTTCCTAAGCTCTGGATATTCCGTGAGATGTTTGTAATTATGTGCACTTCTACTGCTTAACTGATTGCATTCAAAGGCGAGGGCCCTGATCCTTCCTACTGCACTCTTAGCAGCTTCCTCCCTCTGATCACGCATTTCCTGCGGAGTGCTTGGTACTTCTTGAATCTTCAGCTCCGTTACCCTTGCTTGAAGATGCTAGACGGCCTCAGTGAGCTTCGTCACTTGGGCCTCAACTGCCTCATGTTCCTCTTGTGCCGAGCCTGGCACAAAGTGAAGTGCTTTGCTCACAACTTCCTTGACTGCAGTCTACTCTGCGAGCAACTGGTCCTTTTCCTTCTGTATCTGCATGTTGTCTCCCTCGATCATCTCCCAAAGCTCATCTCTCTCGTTTTCATACACGATTAAACAATACCGCTCAACTCGCAGTTGCTCGAAGATCTCCTCTTTTTCTTTCTTCAGGGTGTCTATAGCCTGTTCCTTCTCTTCTTGGACTCATTGAAGCTGAGCCTCTGTTGCATCTACAAGACTTTGAAGTTGGTCTGGTTCATCCCCCAAATCTACAGTCTCCGACGAGGAGGGCACAGTAGGTACTGCACGGTTAACCTGAATAGCTCGTTGTATCTCCTTCAGATCCTTCTCAACTCTTACATACAACTTTTCTTTCTTCACGCCATATCTCTATAATAGGTCCTCAGATGCATCCTCCATCACTCCGTGGACTAGACTAATGTCATCCTCCATGAGCGTAGCCTCTAGATGGGGCTTACTTGCGCGGGTATTCTTTCTTGCTGAAGGTTTCTGAGAAGAAACCTTCCTCTTCTTTGATGTTTCTATCTCAGTAGGGGGATACTTCGGTAGTGTAGCTTCACCTTCTCCTTTCTTTTCTCCTACTTCTTGATTTAATTTATCTCCTCCTCCTCCTACGGGTGAGCTAGGTCCAATTTCTTCTGAGGCGTTGTCCTCCTCATTAGTCTCTATGTCGTGGACTTCCTCATTTTTAATCTTCTTCTTCGCATTGGTGTATCCGACATGCTCGGCCCGGGTGACCAAGGGGCTTCCAATGATGTCAAGGTCGGAGAGTTCTGCATCATCAACTGGTACAAGGAAATTTGTCGAGCACTCCTTTGTGATCCGTTCCATGTCTTCGTCTATCATCTTATAGTAAGACTGTAATTTCTCCTTGCTCTCATCCCTGTGCACAGTGATATAAATGAAATGTCGAGCTGCGCGAAACTTAGCTAATGGTCTGTATTGGTGCAATGTTCATGGAGTCATGTGTGGGAACAACTTAATAGCAACCTTCAGTTGTTGATAGTAGGCATGGAACACTACGTTCGACTGCCACTTCTTTGACATGTCATTCGTGTACCATAGAGTGGAGAACTTCGCGGCCAATGGCTCCAAAGGTTCAATATCCAAGAAGGCAACTCCTTTCGACATTTTCCAATAGACAAATGAGATCAACATAAGGAACCAACTGAAATGGAACTCGTGTCCTTGATCCTGAGCTTCGCGGTGGTCTTTCTTGAGCTCCTTGATGAGGTAGCTCACCCATATCATTTGCATCCCCTCCATGCATTTTCCTGCGAGTTCCACCACAAATCCAGTGACCTGCGTGGGGTAGTTCCTTCTGACGATCTTACCAACTATGAGCTGACAAGCTAGGCACACTACGCCATCCAATATGGAGGCTACCTTGTAGCCTCACTTTCCTTTCTCAACTTCGTTGTATGCCTCCTTAATGTGCTGCGCCAGGGAGAAATCCGAGGTCTTCCCTAGGTAGAACTGTTGAGGGTCGGCTCCCTGCATGCTCAGTCCTGTGATCAGGTGGATCAACACTGGATCCATAGTAATGCGCCTGTCAAGCCATAGGTATATTCCATGATAACACGACAAAGGCAGTTTAACGCAAGTGTTAACCTCATGATGTCGACCAAAGTGAGGGATCTTCATCACGTTGAGTATCGTGGGTTGTGCAAGCTCCTTAATCCATGACTGGGAGACTATGTGGGGATTCTTCCCATTCGTCTTCATCAAATATCTGTCAGGCGTGAGCATCACATAGCTATTTATGTTGCCGAGATTGAAATTGTTGTTCTTCAATGTTGGGATCTGTCCCAATTGTCTTTCTTCTACGCGTATCCCCTTCAAGATGTACAGGGTGATCAACATGTACTCAAAGTCCCATGGAATGTTGTCATGGTTAACTGTTTCAGCCAAAGGAAGGATGTAATCAGGTAAGATCGATGGGATCTGCTTCGCGTTAGCCAGATTGTCGCAATGCTTACTTCTCTTGTCGGTGGCAGGCTTGGTACGTTTTGAGCAACGTCCAGTCGAAGGGGAATCCTACAGTCCCCTGGTTGATGATGCTTGTACTCCTCAGACATAACTTTATCAGCCATAAACTTCTTTAGATCTTATTCAATGAACTTCTCTAGTTCAGTGCCCTCGGTCGATATTCTCTCTATGACCAAATTGGTCGGGGTGGCGGGGTAAACAACAGATGGTGAGGTATGAAAGCACATCTCGACACACACAATCACTTCTTTGTTAGCTTAGATAATCACGGGTAGAAAAAAGTGGTCCCGGCACAAGGTCTGATGTGTTAAATAAGCAAGTGTCGTAATAGATTCCTCCAATGAGAAGGAATGCCTCAATCAATATGAATCAGTCTGTTGTGGCGTGGTGTCAATGTCCCAAATGTGTTCTATTCTCCCATAAATGCGTTTTCTATCCATTCAGAGCGTCATTCTAATGGTCGGGGCGCCTCCAAGGATCATATAGCTTTTCCATGGCGAAGTCCCATTCTGTGTGGTTCTGTTGTTCCGACGAGGTTCAGAGCCTGCAAGTATTCTCTGTCACTTCTTGTAGCTTTTCCAACTTGGATTTCTTCTTACTAAGATTCCTTGACTTCTTTCCTGTTATCTGAGTCTCTGGATTCCTCTTTCGATTCTTATTCTTATCTTCTCCTAGCGTGGTAGCTTCGTGATGTTGATGTGTTCTCAAAGGGTTTGAAGGTAATACCTCTTTTCTTACTAGCTCCAAGGTGGGTATACTTTATTCTTGCATGGGTAGGTCCTGCAAACCTTCTTGCATTATTTCAACCTCGATAGATAATTCTCTTGCATTCTATTGCTTCGACTCAACTTCTCGTTCTTCCATCAATAGATCTATTCTTCTAGCTATGGAATCCCTTAGCTCTTGTTTTTTATTTTTTGTAGCTTCTTCCTCTTCTTTCCTTCTGATCTGATCCTTATCGATCCAAGTCATTCCTAACAAAAGTGGAAAAGGGGCGTTGTTCTTAACAAACCTAATAACTTCAAATTCTTCTTGAGTCAATGTTCCATGGATGATAACAGGTACATTAGTAACTATTCCACATAAGGTTATCATATTTCCTTTAAACAAGCCTATCCTTCCCAGTGAAGGTACCACAGTAGGATTTCCCAAAATTTCCCAAGTGATTTATGTCATAATATTCACTTGTGTCTCTTCATCTAAGACACAGTCTATGTTGAAGTCTCCTATTCTTGTATTTATGCATTGTTTTTCCTTCAAGATATCTAATAAACTGACATCTTTGTGATCATCCATTACTTCTTTTAACTATACTAACATAGTCTGAGCTTTCTCTGATTCTTTCTCTCTATGATTTTCTAATATGCTCTTATTCTCTTGACTCGTGTTCATTTGTTAAACTTTAGCAATCATCCTTGGACAGTCGTCAACTTTATGACCAACTATTTTACGACATAGACAAATAGGACCTGCACCAAGGCATTCCTTAGCAATATGTCTCGGTCTTTTGCAGTTATAACATAAGGTCAATCCTCTCTTTCTCTTGTAAGTTCCCCAACTTCTCCCGTACTGTGCACTAGGATCACAGTGCTGGACCTGCAATCTGCAAAAAATCTTTCTAGGTTTCTGCATCCACGTATTAGTCCAAAAAATCTTTCTATGCATAGGAATAACATATCTTTCTCTAGTTCTATCAAATTTATTTAGATAAACTCTTTCTTCTAACTGTACCCAATCTTTCAGACTAGGATAGAATCTATCAAACATACCTAGATTCATGCTTCTGAAACAAAAATTTCCACTTATCTTACTCTATCAAAGCACAAAGCTTTACCTTTTTCAAGATCTTACCTCTTTTTCTTCATATCGAGTCTCTTTCTTAGCATAGAGCTTCGCAAGTCAAGTAGAATATTGCACACTACAGTAGTAGATATACGCACAAAGCTTCTCTTTTCTTTCAGTTTCTAGCAATCACAGTTTCAGGTCCCAACAACAGAACCATTTGTTGGCACAGGGGCAGACCCAGGGTTCAACGCTTCGATAGTTCACCAACAAAACCCTAACTACCAACCCTTTCGACAACACCTGTGAAGCAAGCGAAGTCTCACTCGAGGTAGAGGTAGGGGGGGTTATAGGATGCAGGTGCCTGTAACCAAGCTGGGACACAAATCTGTGATTAAAACACTTCACAAAGCACTTAGGAACAACATTCATTAATATATTATCCTTATTCACATCGCATATCAAACCCTAAGTACAGTTCAACGCAGTAGTACTAAATATTAAGCACTCTAACCATCTAGCAGATAGCACTGAATCAGATCTAAAATTCACCAATAAAGAACTAACCATCCATAGATCTATCTAACATTCATAACATTCAATGCACTAAACATATTCAAATCATAAACATCATATCACAAAGCAACTCATCAACACAAGACATGCATGGTTCACCCCAGTGTGGGGATACGCCCACCAACTGCTTATTATTCTATTATTATTCTTCAATCTCTTACATTCATTCACTCCTATGCACTAAGCCACATAGCCAAGCTTCGCACCGAACATGTGAGTTGTGCACTGCGCACCAGATCCACCTTCCCAAAATCAGGTCAAGGCACAGAGTCAACTCCTCTATGAGGCACAGAGCCTTACATACACGGTTTGTGGCACAAAGCAACTCAAAGCCACTTTCACTTAGCTACATATACTTCACTTGTCTCTTTCACTTAGCTACATACACATCACTTGTCTCTTGCACTAAGCACACTTCACTACTTCTACATTACATTCCTTCCTATATATACTTTTACATCCCTTACGAAAAGGCCTAATCATGGGTAAACCCATGGGATGACATCCCAAAAACCATAATGAACCCCTAGTTGGGTCCACAAAAAAGTGAGATCCTGGGATCTTAGCTCCGCCTGGGTGCCTCATCTTCGACCAACCTATCGAAGTCCAGAAGTGGTCAAACCCGACCAATGTTTCCTCAAAACTTGGTTGAGGGACAACATGTGTTGACTCATGGCGCTTTGGGT
The DNA here is from genome assembly GCA_000966675.3 of Picea glauca. Classification (NCBI taxonomy): domain Eukaryota; kingdom Viridiplantae; phylum Streptophyta; class Pinopsida; order Pinales; family Pinaceae; genus Picea; species Picea glauca. Next base: position 11,953 of record JZKD02S0394127.1, on the reverse strand, counting down.
TGGTTAGGCCCCGGTCGACTGGGATCTAATCCCACGAAAAATATCTATAGAACAGGTCTACATGGTTTGGGAACACGCGTCGAGGACAGGGCCACATGGCTAATGCTGTAACCAGGGGCTGAGATTTAGGGGCCGATGAACTAGGGGCCAATGTAGAGGTGCTAGCGCTTGGCCATATGGCAGGCTCCCATACGACCAGGGGATAACGCATAAGGGGACGTGCCCCAATATTTATCCAAAGTGGTTTTTTCAACTATAGCATATGGATTTTTATGGATTTTAGGCCTGTTGTTTGGAGATTTTTGGCCCTTTTGGGGGGATATTGGGCCCTTTTTTATGCCAGATCTTGGGAGAAAGTTGGGATATGGTTACCAACTTTAGATCTATATAAATCAGGCCTTCTTGAGGCCATGAGAGGAGATTTAGAACAGGTTTATGATGAATATTTTCCAAGGCAAAGCCATTTTTGTGCAGGGAAGTTGTTGAGGAGCGCACCTTTGCGGGCTATTTCTAGGAGCTTCGGTCATCCATTTTGAGTGTTGTTTCTTCTGTTGGGTTCTAGAGATCTGGTAGAACAAGACTAGATAATTTTTGTAACCTTTTGGCACTTCTGTGATGTACTTATTGAGCTTTGAACAAAACTAAGAAAGCCTCACCCACTGAGATAAAGGCCCGAAGACATAGGCGAGATTTCCGAACTCCGTTATCACATTGGTGTTATGATTTGTTGTTGTTTTATGCTTTGTTTCAGATCTATACATGTTTATATGGTTGTTATGCTTCTTCTATAACTTCTTCCTCTTTCTTTAAGATTCTTAATTGGTTAATCAACACATGCTTAATAACTCAACCATTGTCCTGTAAAATATTTTTTCGGATCAAGTGGTATGAGAGCTAGTTGACATTTGGATTTGAGTTTTGCATGTTAACCAGGGAAAATCTATTTTGTGGTGAAGGCAAACTTGTTGAAGAGAATCTATTGATTGAATTGAGAAATAGAACTTCTCAAAGCGAGAGGATGGCATCGGAAGAGGGACTTTCTCAGGATGAGAAAGAGTTTCGAAAAACTTTCTTTGCTATGTCGGAGATGATGAAGGTTTTTTATGAGGATTACTTGGAACGGAAAAGACCAAATCTAGGTGAATCTTCAAAAGGAAAAAGTGAAGAAGGAGAGGTTCCTCCTCAAATTCCTCCTTCACCTCCATCTTCACCTCCTTCTTCTCCTTCTTCTTCAAGTTCAATTTCTAAAAGCACCGCAGAGAAACATGTCTATAAACATAAGAATGAAATGCCTTTATTAAAACTTGATGTTAAATTCGAATGACCCATGTATGATGGTGAAGTTAATGCAGAGAGACTTCAAAACTGGGTCAAACAAATGGAGTTCTATTGCAGTGTGAAACAAATCAAGGATGAGGCCACACAAATCAAGTTGGCATCATTGAGACTTGCAGGCACATCACTCATCTGGTGGCAAAGCAAGTTGCAAAATGGCACACAACTAGTGGGTAATGTATTTCCATCATGGCAAAGTTTCATTTATGCACTTAGAAATAAATTCTATCATTTGGGTTATAAATAGAAAGTGTTAATTGAATGGAAAGCTTTAAAACTAAGAAAAGGACAAACAGTGCAAGAATACAAAGATGGATTTCGTAAAATGGCATTGATGTTAGATATTCCTTTACATACCCAAGAAACTATTATGAAGTATATAGGAGGTTTACCTACACATATTCGAAATATTGTATTCATGTTTGGACCAACTAATCTTGATGATATTTTTGTTCAAGCAAAATACATTGAAGCAGGGAAAAAAGTTGTTGGAGTATCAGGGGAATCGTCTTCAAGGAAAGAGGACAAAAGGAAGTGGGATGGAAAGAAGGCAAATTCAATGGAAAAAAGGAAGAGAAACTCTCTTGCAAGCATTGCAAGAAATAGGGGCATGATGAGGACCGTTGTTGGCAATTTCATTCCGAGAAGAGGCCAAAGTGGTTCAAGGAAAAGAAAGGGAGGAAAACAGTTGTGGCAACAACACGACCCACAGACTTGGGATCGGATTCAGGTGACGAATCTATAGTCTCATTGGTTGGTATGACAAGTAAAATTGGTGAAGGAATTGATTGTATAAGTAACTTGCATAGGTTACCGTATCCTCCAAGTCGAGGATAAAATACTTTCATAGGTTACCTTATCGGAAATATATCGAAGAATTACCCTTATCTGGAAGGGTGTAGAAGAAGGAATTCGAGGCTCTAAAAGATCATTCCAATCAAAGGAAACCATCCTAGGACTTGGAGGTAGCATACTCGAAGAGACTGGAATTCTCCCTAGTGAAGAAGGTACAGAACTAGAAATGCTAAGGACATGGTCGAAGGACACATCACCCTCCAAAAGAAGAGTGGGATTGATCGAAGATTGCATCAGCAATGTCACTTCCTTAGGTTTTTCACTCTCTAAGAGAAGAGTGGGATCGACCAAAGATTGCATCGACACGACCACTTCTTCAACTATCGGTTGAATAGGATTCAAGACAACAAGGTCAAGAGATGCATCACCCCCAAAAATAGGAGTGGTTTCGGTCAAAGATTGCATCGACACGACCGCTGGTTGAACATGATGCGAGATAGCAAGGTCAAGGGATTCATCAACCCCTAAAGGAAGAGGGTTTTTATCTAAATATTGCATCGACATGACTATTGTATCAACTAAAGAAGGTTGGGAAGCAAAGACGATTCAGAACCCGAAGGGCCCCCAGGTAAGGACCACACTCCTAGTACCAGAACAACAGAAGGACACAAACGAGTAAGGTGATATCCTTTGCAAATCCTACAAAGTAACTTGGGCTTATGTGTGACATTCCTAGGCTTCTCAATTGTATGAATTCCCCCAACATGACTTGCAGTGGCTAGTGACATGCTCTCAGCATGACTTGCAGAGGCTAGTAGAAAATCTTCAACATGACTTACAGAGGTTGGTGATGAATCCAAAACATGACTAGCAGAGGTTGGTGATGTATGTGCAGTGTGACTAGTGATGACTAGACTTGTTCCCTCAGCATGAATTATAGTGGCTGGTTGTGGGTCTTCAACATGACTTGCATAGGTCATCAACCAATCTCGAAAATGACTAGCAACGGTTGGTGATGGAGCTCCAGTATGACTGGTAGTGACTGGACTAGCGTAAATATGGTGAATCGGTGCCATGAAGTCGAAGGTACCCATACGGGATGAATACATTCTGACACCGATATTCTCAGTTTTCGACTGATAATTGTCGACCACAGGGATTGGAGGTCCAAAAGATGCATTGGGTATAGCATACACAACGGATAACTGGTCTATCATCACGATCTTCCCATCGAGTGGAAAACATAGGGTACAGAAGACAACAATCATAGAATAAGTTCAATTGCGTCCTAGTAACAAGTTATAATCGAGAGGTGCATCTATTATCTCGACATCCACCTCTACTATATTCCCACCTAACTGGTCCGAAAAGGCAGGAAGAATACCATGAGCACAGAAGGAACGACCGTCAAAAGTAGTCAACATGGTCGGCGATTGAGAAAGAGGTCATCGACCAATCTCCAACATGACTATAAATGGTTGGTGATGGAGCTACAGTATGACTGGTAGTGACTGGACTAGCGTAAATATGGTGAATCGATGCCATGAAGTCGAAGGTACCGATAAGGGATGAATACATTCCGACACTAATATTCTTAGTTTCTGACTGATAATTGTCGACCATAGGGATCGAAGGTCCAAAAGATGCATTGGGTCCAGCATACACAACGGATAACTGGTCTATCATCATGATCTTCCCATCGAGTGGAAAACATAGGGTATAGAAGATGACAGTCATAGAATAAGTCCAATTGCGTCCTAGTAACAAGTTATAATCAAGAGGCGCATCTACTATCTCGACATCCACCTCTACTGTCTTCCCACCTAACTGGACCAAAAAGGCAGGAATAATACCATGAGCACGGAAGGAACGACCGTCAAAGGTAGTCAACATGGTTGGCGATTGAGAAAGAGTCGGGGAGCTGAGATCTTTCCAACATATCAGGGACATCACACACGTAGCAATGTCTTCATCAACAACTGCACGTTTGATGGTATATTTTGAGTACCCCACGTGGATTTGAAATACCACATAGTAAGGCAAGTGAGGCTTCACATATGTGATGTCAAACTTGATAACTTTTGAGCCACTGGGGTCTAGAGATCCGAACGTAGATAGAAATACATTCCTCTGAGAAGGACATGTCTCAAGTACCTCCAGAGCCGACATCGCACAATGGGTTTTACACATGTCCTCAACAATAGAGTAATTATGGGTGGCTCTAGCATTTGGATTATGGGTAGAGAGCTTGAGTACTCCTTTTGAAATATGAGGCGATGGCTCTAGTTTTTCAACATGAAAAGGTGTCTCTGATGGAGGAGGAGGAGACTCTAGAACATGTACAATCTGTGAGGAACTGTAATCACGAGACCGGGTGGCTACATTAACCTGAGATTTGACCATATTGATGCACAAACAATCATTGTCTTGTGGTGGTGGGTTTTGACTCCCATCGATCGCATTTCTAACATTTGAGGAAATTGAGGCCATGTGTTGGTTATGTGGGAAAGGATTCATCAACACGATGGGTGGTAGAGATAAGAGCTTCACAACTTCTGCAAGTTTGGGGAATAAATGAGTAATTTGATCACTTGTACAAAGCTTACAGGGAAATTTCACCTTACATCTTTCTTTCTTGCCCTCACCAACATTATTACTCATCTTCTCATTATTACCAGTGTCCTTGGGTTTATTCTTCCCACCCTTATGATTATTATTACGTCCTTTCCTCTTATTCCCATGTGGTTGTTGGTTACCATTTGGGTCGGTCGACAATTGCACGGAATGTACCTCTACCGACTGAGTGGGATTGGGAGACATAGACAAAGCTAGCCCTCCTGCAGACTGGTTTAGAGTCAAATATTTCAAATGGATTGTCACCGAGTTTGTGGATTTCATATGGGCGGAGCCTACAATTCCATCGGCATGAGGTCTGGGATATTTTCTAGGGTCATAGTTGACCTCGGTGCATCTGGAAGAATGTCGTATAACATCCCAGACTGAGCGTATATAGGATCTAACTGCTAGGCTTTGAAGATTGCTTCTTCCTCAGATGTAACCCTGGATGTAGCAACATCCTTCGAGATAGGAGGTTGAAAGGACTTAAGGAACCACTATAAAATAAAGTTTGGGGGTATGGAGGTCTTAATAAACTTCTTCTGTCTACGCCACTCCTAGATGTGATCTAAGATATGAGTGGTGGTGTCCTAGCGTAAAGTTGACAAAAGTTCTAGGCCATCATCGTAACGAACCAAAAATTGGAAGTGGTTAAGTAAGACTAACACCATTTGACTAAATGTCCCATATGCCCCCCTAGGTAGCTCGATATAACATTTTGTGGAAACTCCAATAAGGGTGCATTGAAATAATCTTAACCAGATGGAATCGTCATTAAGGGAATTCGAGGAGCACATAGGTGAAAGGTGGTAATGTGATCACCGGGATCCTCATCATTCTTACCTTTGAACTTCAGAATGTCTGAAGGAAGCTTGGTGGGGATGGGGGAACATGTAGGATGATGACACACATGGTCATTCATCAACTTAGACAAGTCTGGCAGATTAAGGGTGGCCAAAAAAGGGAGACGGGGTTGCAGCATCTGGCCCCAAGCTCCCTGGAAAGATTTTGTTTGGGGAACTGCATCCCATCTAGGGTTTTGGTAAGCACCATGACCCTATCCAAGATTGTAATACTCTCCTCCAGAATGATTCATACAAGGTTGTTTGGGCATCATTCCAATAGGAATGTTCTGATGGGGGTTATAAAAGTTTCCCCCAGCCGAAGTGGCACTGGGTTGGGGGTTGCCCAAGGTGTGAAAATGACGTCCTCCGGCTGTGAATCCAGAGGATAGAGGTGGATTCGTCATTCTAAATGTGTTGCTTGGAATCGACACTGAGGAGGTGAGGGTATAGGATGGAACTTGAGCCGAATCTTGTCCGCCAGGTTGGTTTCTCCACCCATAAGCAATAAGATTTGACCCAAGGTTAAAATAAGGAATGCCTCCCATAATAGGAGTCATTTGAGGGATCTGAGAGACACCAAATGAGAATGGAGTATAAGGAGGAGTTGTGCCCCCAATTCCAATGCTAGCATTAGTTCCAACAGCTAGGATGGAGTTGGAAAACTGTGAAGTAAAATTTGGCATACCATAGGAAAAAGGACTAGAGGCCATAGGGATGGACTGGACATTATAGCTCTAGTGAGTGACCAAGAGACCCAAATGGGTTCGTGGCAATAGGTTGAGCATTCACTATGGGATGGGAAATAGTGATGATAGGTTCCTTCGACACTACAACCATTGTGGCTGCAGGAGTTGAAAGGGTGCCATTAACTATAATAGGTATGGGATTCGAGGGGCTCCAAGTATTTTTATGACTTTGTTCAATACTCATCCTTGTAGAATCACAAGTCTGAAAAGTGGAGGTGTGTGTACCACGTCTAATAACTCTACGCCTTTTAGAAGGCAAAGACTCAAAATCTGACGGTAATTGTAACAAGTGATGGGACCGACGGGGACGTTGGCCTGACTCCACGATGACTTGAGACTCAAGATACAAAAATAAATCCTAAGTCCAACTAGTAATCAAAGAGCACACCAAAAATAATCAAACAACCAATATACACACAAATGGGGTAAAGTGGTTGAAAGGGGCCTCCCTCCCTAAAGAAGGTATGTCTTTCCTAAGAGGGGCCTAAGACTCCCTGCTAAAGATCAGAGGTAACATAATTAGTTATAAGGTCCCTCGTGGATTAAAAATGTAGTCGGTCAGATCCCCCCAGAGAGGTAATCCTCCATAAAGGTTGTGTGTTGTCCAACCCTTATTTGAACCAGGGTACCTGCAGAATAACGCCTGCAAGTAACCTATGTGGTACCCAAGTCAAACAACCAATAAACGACAGTATAACCGATGCATAGGAGAATAGTCATAAGTCAGGGCCACCGTATGGGCAGGGTAGAAAATATCGAAACCTTGAAAGCAATGCCTCTCATGGAGGTAAGGGCACTAGCAAGATCCCCAGATACAAATAGATCCCTAGAAATATGTTTGATGCTAGGAAGGTATCAGGGGGATATAACTTCAACTGACTTCACGCGACCTCGTGTTTAACTCTGGTGTAAGTGGAGGCTCATGATATTACCGATTACACAATGGATTTCTCCACTCCCTTAGTCAGACACATATGTTGATTTAATAGCCTTGGAGAAGTTTACTCACAAAATCATATTCCAAGGAACTAAATCCTAAGCTAGTTGGTGCACCCTAAAAAATAAAATCGTTACTAATCAATTTTAAATTATAGTGTTAATTTTAATGGCCATGCTTACTCAAAAAGGTGTGGTGGTGAAACTCATGATGTTATGAATCAACAAGTAAAGTAAATATGAATATAATGCAAAGTCCTAACTTCATTTTTCAATGAATGATATGCTTCCTAAAACAATGCAATTTTCAATTTCAATTCTACAATTCTGAATAAAAATGCAATCTTTCTTTACATGCACTAAGCTAAATGACAAAGGCTCAAAATATCAAAAATCCAATCAATGCAAAATGCCTAGTATTTTTGTATTTTCAATATAGGAAAAATGCAAATGCATGGATTAAACAACAACTTGATATATAAAGAATCTACTGTATATAGAAAGAGACAACTCAAGTAGGATACCAAGGACAAAAGCACCCAACCCAATGTACAAGGACAATCAAAATGAAAATATGATGAGAAAGACTCCACCCAAAAATTCAACCAAAGACAGGTTTCCTGTCATCCCACTGACACTTAACAGTCACTACAAAGACCCAAGAAGACTCAACAATCATCAAAACCTACCTAGCAACCACCAAACCCAACAAACATGAAAAAGAGGTTGATGTACGCAACCATTCAAGGGAAAAGCGTGTATGTACACAGCTTACCAAAGGAAAACTCACGTATGTACGTGTCTGTCAAGCAAAAAACCGCATATATGTGTCAAAAACACAACTAGGCAAAGGATAAGGATGAAAGACTCGAACCAAGAGTGAACAGAGGATGTCAAGCAATGATATGACAAGAAACAAAATATGAACGAGATAAATCTAAGGAGAAAAACACTTCAAAACCCAAGAAAGAAGATTCAATCCCCAGTATGGTCGCCAATTTTGTTACAAGGAAAATCTCTCTGTGGCTACGGGTAAACCACAATAAATGGAAATGACTATAGAAATCAAATCTATTCTCAAGTATCCTATATAAACAAATATGTTAGCAATACAAGATAAAAGTCCTACCTCGTCCAGTCGTTCGATGAAGTCCACTGTTGAGCACTTGACCCAAAGCAATATACCTTCAATTAGTCCTCAATAACCAAGCAAAGCAAGAATATGGTGATAATATATGATGTTAGCACATTCAATAGAATAATCCATTAATATACATAACAAATACACCCATGGAATAATAAATCAAATATTTGCAAGATATCAATTGGATGGGAAAATAGTGTTTCTATTAATCTATGATCAACATAAGTGAAANGCGTAAAGTTGACAAAAGTTCTAGGCCATCATCGTAACGAACCAAAAATTGGAAGTGGTTAAGTAAGACTAACACCATTTGACTAAATGTCCCATATGCCCCCCTAGGTAGCTCGATATAACATTTTGTGGAAACTCCAATAAGGGTGCATTGAAATAATCTTAACCAGATGGAATCGTCATTAAGGGAATTCGAGGAGCACATAGGTGAAAGGTGGTAATGTGATCACCGGGATCCTCATCATTCTTACCTTTGAACTTCAGAATGTCTGAAGGAAGCTTGGTGGGGATGGGGGAACATGTAGGATGATGACACACATGGTCATTCATCAACTTAGACAAGTCTGGCAGATTAAGGGTGGCCAAAAAAGGGAGACGGGGTTGCAGCATCTGGCCCCAAGCTCCCTGGAAAGATTTTGTTTGGGGAACTGCATCCCATCTAGGGTTTTGGTAAGCACCATGACCCTATCCAAGATTGTAATACTCTCCTCCAGAATGATTCATACAAGGTTGTTTGGGCATCATTCCAATAGGAATGTTCTGATGGGGGTTATAAAAGTTTCCCCCAGCCGAAGTGGCACTGGGTTGGGGGTTGCCCAAGGTGTGAAAATGACGTCCTCCGGCTGTGAATCCAGAGGATAGAGGTGGATTCGTCATTCTAAATGTGTTGCTTGGAATCGACACTGAGGAGGTGAGGGTATAGGATGGAACTTGAGCCGAATCTTGTCCGCCAGGTTGGTTTCTCCACCCATAAGCAATAAGATTTGACCCAAGGTTAAAATAAGGAATGCCTCCCATAATAGGAGTCATTTGAGGGATCTGAGAGACACCAAATGAGAATGGAGTATAAGGAGGAGTTGTGCCCCCAATTCCAATGCTAGCATTAGTTCCAACAGCTAGGATGGAGTTGGAAAACTGTGAAGTAAAATTTGGCATACCATAGGAAAAAGGACTAGAGGCCATAGGGATGGACTGGACATTATAGCTCTAGTGAGTGACCAAGAGACCCAAATGGGTTCGTGGCAATAGGTTGAGCATTCACTATGGGATGGGAAATAGTGATGATAGGTTCCTTCGACACTACAACCATTGTGGCTGCAGGAGTTGAAAGGGTGCCATTAACTATAATAGGTATGGGATTCGAGGGGCTCCAAGTATTTTTATGACTTTGTTCAATACTCATCCTTGTAGAATCACAAGTCTGAAAAGTGGAGGTGTGTGTACCACGTCTAATAACTCTACGCCTTTTAGAAGGCAAAGACTCAAAATCTGACGGTAATTGTAACAAGTGATGGGACCGACGGGGACGTTGGCCTGACTCCACGATGACTTGAGACTCAAGATACAAAAATAAATCCTAAGTCCAACTAGTAATCAAAGAGCACACCAAAAATAATCAAACAACCAATATACACACAAATGGGGTAAAGTGGTTGAAAGGGGCCTCCCTCCCTAAAGAAGGTATGTCTTTCCTAAGAGGGGCCTAAGACTCCCTGCTAAAGATCAGAGGTAACATAATTAGTTATAAGGTCCCTCGTGGATTAAAAATGTAGTCGGTCAGATCCCCCCAGAGAGGTAATCCTCCATAAAGGTTGTGTGTTGTCCAACCCTTATTTGAACCAGGGTACCTGCAGAATAACGCCTGCAAGTAACCTATGTGGTACCCAAGTCAAACAACCAATAAACGACAGTATAACCGATGCATAGGAGAATAGTCATAAGTCAGGGCCACCGTATGGGCAGGGTAGAAAATATCGAAACCTTGAAAGCAATGCCTCTCATGGAGGTAAGGGCACTAGCAAGATCCCCAGATACAAATAGATCCCTAGAAATATGTTTGATGCTAGGAAGGTATCAGGGGGATATAACTTCAACTGACTTCACGCGACCTCGTGTTTAACTCTGGTGTAAGTAGAGGCTCATGATATTACCGATTACACAATGGATTTCTCCACTCCCTTAGTCAGACACATATATTGATTTAATAGCCTTGGAGAAGTTTACTCACAAAATCATATTCCAAGGAACTAAATCCTAAGCTAGTTGGTGCACCCTAAAAAATAAAATCGTTACTAATCAATTTTAAGTTATAGTGTTAATTTTAATGGCCATGCTTACTCAAAAAGGTGTGGTGGTGAAACTCATGATGTTATGAATCAACAAGTAAATATGAATATAATGCAAAGTCCTAACTTCATTTTTCAGTGAATGATATGCTTCCTAAAACAATGCAATTTTCAATTTCAACTCTACAATTCTGAATAAAAATGCAATCTTTCTTTACATGCACTAAGCTAAATGACAAAGACTCAAAAGATAAAAAATCCAATCAATGCAAAATTCCTAGTATTTTTGTATTTTCAATATAGGAAAAATGCAAATGCATGGACTAAAAAACAGCTTGATATATAAAGAATCTACTGTATATAGAAAGAGACGACTCAAGTAGGATACCAAGGAGAAAAGCACCCAACCCAATGTACAAGGACAATCAAAATGAAAATATGATGGGAAAGACTCCACCCAAAAATTCAACCAAAGACAGGTTTCCTGTCATCCCACTGACACTTAACAGTCACTACAAAGACCCAAGAAGACTCAACAATCATCAAAACCTACCTAGCAACCACCAAACCCAACAAACATGAAAAAGAGGTTGATGTACGCAACCATTCAAGGGAAAAGCGTGTATGTACACAGCTTACCAAAGGAAAACTCACGTATGTACGTGTCTGTCAAGCAAAAAACCGCATATATGTGTCAAAAACACAACTAGGCAAAGGATAAGGATGAAAGACTCGAACCAAGAGTGAACAGAGGATGTCAAGCAATGATATGACAAGAAACAAAATATGAACGAGATAAATCTAAGGAGAAAAACACTTCAAAACCCAAGAAAGAAGATTCAATCCCCAGTATGGTCGCCAATTTTGTTACAAGGAAAATCTCTCTGTGGCTACGGGTAAACCACAATAAATGGAAATGACTATAGAAATCAAATCTATTCTCAAGTATCCTATATAAACAAATATGTTAGCAATACAAGATAAAAGTCCTACCTCGTCCAGTCGTTCGATGAAGTCCACTGTTGAGCACTTGACCCAAAGCAATATACCTTCAATTAGTCCTCAATAACCAAGCAAAGCAAGAATATGGTGATAATATATGATGTTAGCACATTCAATAGAATAATCCATTAATATACATAACAAATACACCCATGGAATAATAAATCAAATATTTGCAAGATATCAATTGGATGGGAAAATAGTGTTTCTATTAATCTATGATCAACATAAGTGAAA
>JZKD02S0394116.1:0-18295 GCA_000966675.3 Picea glauca | reverse complement strand
GCAGTTCTGCAATAAATTCTATAATATTAAATCTATCATTTACATCACATATTCATACTTATGAGTTTTGCCATAGTCCTTTGGCTAGTTCAGTTATATTTACAATCTGGGGGAAGCAGGGCGTTACAAATGATATCAAATACATGCTAGGAATTTCTATTCGTTCAAAAATAGCACACACTATAAAAAATCCCTACAAGATAAAACAAACAATGACTAAACTAGTTGGAAGAACAGTTACAATAACCAACACTAGAGAAACTTACCGGTGCAAGTGAAACTCGAATACGAAAGAACCCTTTGGGTATAATTTACAAAGTGTGGCCCGATGTCTATCCTAGGTACCGTGGTCTACCCCTGCAGTCACCTGTGTAAGTCCCTAAAATAACGAAAACTAGGTTGCCAACGCATGAAAAGTCACTAGGCGGGTACAGTCGACAGTCGGGTGGACCACAATGAGAAGGGTATCAAGCCCGAAACCTGTCAAGGGTATCGAAAGAAAGTGTTTTGAAAGATAACTGAGGACCTCGAACGGATTCGAGACCCATGAAGCTCTGTGGAAAATGCAATCGACGGAATCCAAAAACAAGTCCTCTATATGCGTTCCCCACTACTCTTGGCTTTCTTTGGAGGGATTGTCTCCACTACCTTTCCACACGTGACCTCATGTTTATCCCCTATGTTAGAGGGGGGTCCCAGATAACTTTCAAGATACTATACTTTTAACACTCCCTAGCACAAACTCTTATGTATGTTTTGCAGCCTTGAAGAGTTTCCTCTCCAACCTAAATCAAGGCTCTAGCCTAGACTAGTTGATGGACCCTACAAGCATAAAGTCTAGTTGATTTTAATTAATCGTTAATTTTTTATGTCTTGTCTTAAGTCAAAGGTTATGAAAGTGAAACTAGTGATGTTTTAAGAGACGAAAGAAAAGATACACAGAAAGATGGAAACAAAATAACTTCTTCTTGATTTTTTTATTTTTTTAAATCAACTTTTCAAACTAAATGTTTTCTAATATCTTTGAACAACAAACTCAAAATAGGATTTCTCTTGACTACGAGCTACTTATTTTTCTATGTAAACAACCAAGAAATTATGAAAGAAAAACTTTTCCCGGTTATTAATGCAAACCAACAACTACTTAACCAAACCAAGAAATAAAAGAGTTTTATTTATTTATTTAATGCTCGCAAAGAAAAAAGGAAAAATGACAACAAGTAAAGACCAAGAAAACTTATGGACTAAGTGCAGATCACAAAGAGTTACTGACAATAACACACAAACTGATTAAGGTAGACTCTCACACTTGTCTAAAAACCCTATTAAAGAAAATTTTTGAGGAACATTTTTTAATGAAAAAGAAAGATATTGTTGTAATCAGACCTAAGTTGTCGACTGCTATGAAAAATACCAAGATGAAATCAAGGAAATCCCTAAGAGGTATAACTCTTGATAAGGAAGAGGATGACTGCCTCTCCTTAAACAAAATTTTTCTCAACAGACACACTGCTGACAGTTCAATAACCAACGTGTGCACGCGAGTTGTGTAAGGTTAGAGCGTGTATACACACATGGAGGCCTTATACATGCCGTGTGTACCTCTGCAATTCTTCAAAAATGAAAAAAAAAAACAATCAAACACTGGCAGAGACTACTGGTATTGAGAACTAGAGTCTCGTGAAGACTCGAAAACTTACTTTGACAGAAAAGAAAAACAATTCAAGGAAAATCTCATAGAACAAAACCAATCTGAGGTGGTACCTAATCTACAAACTGCAAAAACAAAGACTAGAATGAGATCCAAAAAACCCTTGATAAGGATCACTCCTGATAGAGGAGAGGATGACTGCCTCTCTAAAAAAAAAAAATCTGAACTCAGACACGCGACTGACACTTCATCAGCTAGCGTGTGCACATGGGCCGTGTGAAGGTAGGGCACGGGTACATGCATGCAGGCCTTATACATGCCATGTGTACCTCTGTGACTTTCATAAAATAAAAAGCAGCCAAGCAAGGAAAGCAGGGAATACTGGTATGGAAGACCAGAATCCCTACCAGCTCAGACTCTTGTAGAAACTCAGAAAAAAGGTGATGAAACCAATTTAAAACTACCAAAAAGATATCCCCAAAAAACTTGAGAGTCTCCCCAGTACGGTTTCCAATTCTTTTATGGGTGGGAAATCCCTCCTACGGACTAGCACTAAGGGTTTTATCATGCATGAAAAAATTACCTAAAGTTTCCTACTTTCTACCATCATCCCATGCCTAAACCCCATTATTCATATGCAAATACAAGGTTAAAGAGATCAAGTTGTCGTACCTTATTTTATGTGTTCAATGTCGATCCTTTTTCACGCTTGGTTGCTCTTCGAATGCAACTGTCCTCCCAATGCTGACCTACATTCACAAAATAAAAACGAAGAAATCCACATGCATTTGATCTATGAACTAATGGGTTAGATATTTAATCAACATGTAATCAATATTCAAACAATGAAAACCTCATATGGAAGGACAGGAAAAGTACTTCTTTTATTAATCTCACGAGAATACCTTACAATAGTGAGATCGACCACTGCTCCTTGAATCTGGTCTTGGGATCCTCTTCAACTCTGCTCCAACTACTTCTATATATGCTTCTCTTCACACAATAGTTGCAAAATTTTGACGCAAGGGGAATGCTAATTCAGGTAGAGTTTCTTTACTATGATTTTCCTCTTTTCAAATGGGACCCCTACCCCTTCTTTTATAGGCTAGAAGGAGCTAGGTATTTGGTCGAGTGATTGGCCATGCATGGTCGAAAGGTTTAGTTAACTTACCAAAAACTATGTGTTCCGTCAACAAATTTCCATTTGTCATGCTTTTGTAGGTACACGCGAGATATAGTGGGTCAGCTAGTGTGTACACACAGGCTGTAGTGGGTCAGCTAGAGTGTACACGTGGGTTGTAGTGGAGAAGGGCACGTGTTCCTTTAAAAAAGGTGTTTTTAAGAAGAGTTGTTCAATACTAGCTTGGAAAATAAGGAATATGAGATGGCCCGATGCCAAGTAAGAATGTCTAGTGCAAATTAGGGTTATAACATCTATGGCATCTACAAGATCCCTTCCAGGAGTTTTCACTTCCTCCACACACTCTCTCACCCAGAGAGAGTGTTACACATAGGCTTGGCAACCCGCTTCCTTCAATTCAGTTTCCAAAAAGTCGGGAAACCACGAGGCTCAACAAAAATATACAATGGACAATAGTACACACACAATCAAGCACTAAGTGGCCACAACAATCCACGGGAAACATAAACACGAGCTTCCCAAAACTGGTGACAAACAGACGCTACAACATAACAAGGCTCAACAATTATGGGAAATTTGGTTTTCCCAACCAGCAATACAAGACAGACTCACGGCTTTGGTTTCGGGGATGCGTGACAAGAAATCCATGCAAAGGTCGAACACAGACTCGATGGTTCTGACAGAGGGTGTATCGACTCCTCAAGAAAACCACATAGGCCTCCGGTCTCAGAGCTACATGAGGGTATGCATGCATAGGTCAGACGGGATTCACGGTTTCAAACAGCCGATGACAAGGAGAAGGAGGAACCCCAAACTCATATGACACTTTAGCTTTTAACCGCATGCGACCAGGTCGACACTTGTCTTCCTAGACCTGCATGTGTTCCCTTTTTTCCCACGTTAGAGCTGCAGGCGTTGCCCCTCTCAGGACTTAGGATAAAAAACATACCTTTCACACCACTTTGGAATAATAATAAATTATTATCTCCAGGAATTAATCCCTCAAGATTAGCCCCTCTTCCAACCTTTCATCCCACCTCTCCCTTACCCAGACTTTGTGGAAGCTTAATTCCCCATCACTCATTCATCGTGATTGGTCCACACACAAAGATGTTTTTATTTAATAATGTGCATCATTACATGTACAAAAATCAGGCTCTTGTCCTTCAACACTTAGGCACTATGTCCTAATAAACACATAAGACCACCAACTTATATAAACTTGGCTCACCAGCCTATAAAACATAATTACAATTCATAATGCATTTGGGGCACATCCTTGGGGTATTACAGTTGGGGTTCGGTCTAGGGGTATTACAAGATTATCTCAACTTTTGGAATTGGAAAAAGACAGAATCATAGAAATTTTCCATCATGAGGTACATAAATAAAACAATAAAGCATGGTATGACAGACATATCAAGAAGGAGAATTTTAAGGAAGGAGATCTGGTTCTCCTCTATGAAAGTAAGTATTTGCAACACTCGGGGAAGCTTAGAATGTATTGGCTAGGGCAATATGAGATAAAGTTTTTCATAGATGGAAGTTTTTTTTCAACTAAAAGACTTAGCAGGAAAAGAAGTTCAAGGACTGCTGAATAGTATTCGACTAAAACTATATAGGGACATTCAATCCAGTAACCCTCAGTAGTTGCAGTGCAACAACTAGACTTGTACATATTGTAAATAGTAGGATTTAAAACAAGAAAAAGGAAGAAAATACTCGAAAAATAAAGAAAAATACAAAAGAGAAGTAGTTAGAGGAATAAGTGATAGATGGGTAGATGATAATGAGAGTGCACAATAGATAGAAAATTGGTGCGACATAATTCATAATATTGTGCACAGGAAAAGTAAACACCGTGCGACGAGATGGAGAAAGTTGGAATGGAACATGCACACTTAGAAAGCATACAAGTGTTGAAGGATCACGTTATAACGCAGGTTGTGGATACCCTCACAGAAAAGAGCACGCAGATGAAGGAAAAGGGAGATGAACTAGCCAATAAATTATAGGAATTGGAGAAATCACCGTAGGAGGCACACATGGCCCGAGTGGCTTGATATGAGCCATAGGTTAGTGTTGGGGGCTTGTTGGAGCGAGAAAATTTTGGGGATAAGTGCAGTAAATAAGGAAGAAGAGATAAGGAATAGCATGCACCGGAAAAGAAGGGACAAGCAGTGTGACAAAGGGAAAAGTAAGAAACACGCTGAAAAAGAAGGAAGATTAGGGCAAGGAATGGTAGGATCGAAGACCAACCACGCGGAATGAAGTTAGAAAGTGGGAAAGTGGAGTCCACTTAGAATTAGGGTTTTTGAATCATAATGTAATGGTTTTTAACCCATTTTGTAGTATAAATAGAGGATGTATGAGGAAACTAGGGATATCCTCATCCTCATATTTTGAGTGACTTTTTTCATGAGAAGAATACTTAGAACATAATTTTGAGTTGAAGTCTATATTTTGTCGAGAGTTGTGGAGCTCAGATGGATTTAATGTTGAGATATAACTGAGGGTCAGGGCACAAGCTGTGGATTTTGGTGCAACACTATTCCACATCACCACTAACTTATGTGCATTCAAAATGCACCCTTGATGTAATGCGTGCAGTGTTATTTTGATGAAGAAATAAGGAAAAGACCTTTGTAGACATAGCCCAGCGGGGGTGAACCATGGTAAAAATTGTGTATTTATGTGTGATGTGTTCTTTTTATATTCTTTATAATGAATAAATGGTTATATGAATGCATATTTTAAGGTTTATTTACAACGTGCACTAGTATAATGAGTATTGTTGAATGGATAAAATGATAGATCTGATGAATGTTATGGTAGAATGAATGGTAAATAATGAATAGAAGAAATATAATATCCCTAACCCCTTCCCTAATTGCAGACACTTGCACACCCTGTGTGCATTGTTTCCTTCTGGTTTACTAGAGGGGGCGATGGTGAAAATGATTTTGCTGGAGAACTAAGGTAGAACCTGGGTCAGTCCATAAATCCAACATAACCATTTTTTGGATGTATGGGATGACCTGGGTTCTTCCTTAGTTCTCCAACAAAACCCTTTTCACCATCGACCTATCTCGTAAACCAGAAGGAAATACTTTGCATAGAGTGCACAACACAGTCTCACCCAAGATGGATTATGGGTGATTTCATGACACAAGTGTCTACAATCAGGGAAGGGGTTGGGGTTGTTCTATTTCTTCTATTTATACTTTACCATTCATTCTACCATAACATTCATTAGATCTATAGTTTTATCCATTCAACAATATTCATTATACTAGTGCGCGTTGTAAATAATCCCTAACAAATGCATTCATCTAACCATTCATTCATTATAAATCATGTAAAAAGAGCACATCACACATAAAGAAACCATTTTTACTGTGGTTCAGCCTCCCGTGATACGTACACAAAGATTTTCTTCTTATTTCTTATTCTTCATTAAAATAGCATTGCACGCATTACATCAAAGGGTGCACTTGGAATGCACATAAGTTTAGTGGTGAGTTGGACCAGTGTCACACAAATCTCGACAACTTGTGACCTAACCCTAAGTTATATCTCAACATTAACTCCATATGAGCTCCACATCTCTCGTTAAACTACAGATGCCAACTCAAAAGGATTCTTTAATTATTTTTCTCATGCAAAAAGTCACTCAAAAGATCATGATGAGGATATCCCTAGCTGCTTCATACATCCTCTATTTATACTACAAAATGGGTTAAAACCCTTACATTATGATTCAAAAACCCTAACTCTAAGTGGAATCCATTTGCCCACTTTCTAACTTCCTTCCACATGGTTGGTCTTCGATCCAATTGTTCCTTGCATTGATCTTCCTTCTTTCTCGGTGCACTACTTCCTTTTCCCTTTTCTGCGCTGCTTGTCCAATCTTTTCCAACACACACTATTCCTTAGATATTCTTCCTTGTTTACTGCACTTATCCCCAAAATTTTCCTACTCCAACACCTAAAGGACTGAAAATTGTGACATAAATGTAATAAAAGGTGTCAAGGTGTATTCTTAGGGTTTAATTGTGAGGCATGGAAATGTTTATTATTTTGTTATACTTGTTTCATTGTAATCCACATTTTGATTTGACTTTTTACTTGCATAATTTTATGGAACATTATATTTATTGTTATATAGGTTAAAATGGGAAACTATATGACAAGACATGGGAAGCTACATTACAATGGCATGGCATGGTAATGGCAATGGAATGGCATGGTAATGGAAATTAAATTCCATGGCATCGCTTGGGAAGGCATGGCAATGCCATGGCTTGGAAATAGCATGGAATGGATTGGAAATGGCATGGAAATGCATGAAAATGGAATGGCATGGCATGTCTTGGCAAGGCATGGCAATGACATGGCATGTAAAGGCGTGACAATGGCGTGGAAATCGCATTCCATGGAATGAATTGGAAAATCATGACAATGGCATGGCATGGAAAGGCATGGAATGGAAATGGCATGGCATCAACATGTTTGTGGGATTGGGTTTGGGAGGGTCCTTTGTCTCATTGTGTGCTCTAACCCAAAAATTGGGTAGGAGTGTGCAATAAACTCTCATAGATGGTGAAAGTGAAAAAATTATGGTTTCAAGTCTCCATGGAGAGATTTTGGTAGCATAGCATTACTTTCAATGGTGTGTCATGAAATGTAACCTCAAAACCTTTATTTGTAGGTGGAAAATGATATGCAATCTAAGATCTAATTTCCATGTGAACTCTCTTATTCTATTGATCAAAATCAATAACTTTAGTGGACATCATGGAAGAATGAATAAATGTTATTAATAATTGATGGGTTTAACAAAATTTACATATACCCACTATGTTATTACTGAAAACTTTCTCACCGCAAATAAAGACAATGGATGAAGAAACAGGCAACACAAGTACATCATACTACCAATACTTATGGAAGGATTACACTTAGTTTCGAAAGATAAACACAAAACTATACAAAAATGGTTCTGAAGTTCTGCGTGTATTAATCACTCTCAACATGTGCACATACACATGGGTTAACATGGCGTACAACACACACAATGCACATATTGAGCGACTAACAGATGGAAAACCCACATGAATACGGAAACGACGCATTGAAGATTTTGGTAGGGCCTCAACCACTTCTGGTTTGGAGTGGATCTCCCCCAAACCCAAAATATCCCCCAAATTCTTCCTTGGGATCAGTGAAAGGGATGAGAGGTACCCACAAATGCGTCGCAATCACATTGCAAACTAGTTTAGAAAAAACTTGCCATCCTCCTATAAATAAAGGGCCATTGTATGCAAAAAATATGAAGAATCCATAGCATTGTTATGATGTTCAAATTCTCTTCGAGAAAGCCATATTTCCCTTGAGCCATAAATTTGATCAAGTGTAACATAGATCTATCTTTACACCTCTTGTGAAGCTAAGCCTTGGGTATTTTTCACCATTGTAGACTCACCATTTGAGAGTGATAGCTCTAGTTTTTGTTTTTTAGGCATCAAAGGATCCTCCCTTAGGAAGAATAGGGGATTTAGTGTCCCATATTTCTCTTCTTGGTGCACTCAATTCAAACATTCAGTTCTATTGGGTAACCATTTCATGTGTTCAATTTCATGAATCACTTGTTTATGTTAGTTTATTTTGTTTCTCATTCTTAGTTGTTATTTTCTTTCTTTGTATTTTGTTTTCTAACTTGCAGGTCCACTAACTTGCTAACCATCTTTTTGTTATGCATTGTTACTTTACCAGGGTAGTTAAGGGACTCTTTTTTGCTCACTCTTGTGAAAAAATAACCTAAACATTTTGGCGACTATATTGGGGATTTGAATCAAAATTCTCCACAATTAGGTTGTTAGAGATTTCTTTCTTACTTGTTTGCATGTGCATTGGTGAAAAATGGCCTAATTGCACCCTTTGAGAGAAGGATTTCACGCCATAGTAAGAGAATTTGTTCAAAAATTTTGTCCCGCCAAATTCTCTGCAGTCACGCGAGTTCAAGATGAAAAAACACACGGTCTATGCACATCTGTGCTTTGTTATAACTCTCATACCGCGTGGTCTATGCACTATGCGTGACTTTTTTTATTATGTAGTCTACCTGTCTTAAATTTTTGAAATTGTAAGGCTGGAGTTTCCCACTTCCACTCAGTAGTTTAGATTTGATTTGAGAACTTTGTGAAATCCAACACAGGTAGGTTGTTGTATGCTTGGGCTGACCCAGGTTTTGATATCCATAAGTTTCCAACAAAACGCTCAAAACTATTGGCTCTAATGGTAAACCAAAAGGCAACGCTGCACATAGAGTGCACAGTGTAGTCTCACCCGAGATAGATTTATGGGGGACTGGAATACTTAGGTATTTGAATTCTAGGAAGGGATTGGGACTATATTATGATCCTTTTCCTTATGCATCAACATAATTATTCATTCATCTANAATGACTAAACTAGTTGGAAGAACAGTTACAATAACCAACACTAGAGAAACTTACCGGTGCAAGTGAAACTCGAATACGAAAGAACCCTTTGGGTATAATTTACAAAGTGTGGCCTGATGTCTATCCTAGGTACCGTGGTCTACCCCTCCAGTCACCTGTGTAAGTCCCTAAAATAACGACAACTAGGTTGCCAACGCATGAAAAGTCACTAGGCGAGTACAGTTGACAGTCGGGTGGACCACAATGAGAAGGGTATCAAGCCCAAAACCTGTCAAGGGTATCGAAAGAAAGTGTTTTGAAAGATAACTGAGGAACTTGAACGGATTCGAGACCCATGAAGCTCTGTGGAAAATGCAATCGACGGAATCCAAAAACAAGTCCTCTATATGCGTTCCCCACTACTCTTGACTTTCTTTGGAGGGATTATCTCCACTGCCTTTCCACACGTGACCTCATGTTTATCCCCTATGTTAGAGGGGGGTCCCAGATAACTTTCAAGATACTAGACTTTTAACACTCCCTAGCACAGACTCTTATGTATGTTTTGCAGCCTTGAAGAGTTTCCTCTCTAACCTAAATCAAGGCTCTAGACTAGACTAGTTGATGGCCCCTACAACCATCAAGTCTAGTTGATTTTAATTAATCGTTAATTTTATATGGCTTGTCTTAAGTCAAAGGTTATGAAAGTGAAACTAGTGATGTTTTAAGAGACGAAAGAAAAGATACACAGAAAGATGGAAACAAAATAACTTCTTCTTGATTTTTTTTTTTTTTAAATCAACTTTTCAAACTAAATGTTTTCTAAGATCTTTGAACAACAAACTCAAAATATGATTTCGCTTGACTACAAGATACTTATTGTCCTATGTAAACAACCAAGAACTTATGAAAGAAAAACTTTTCCTGGTTATTAATGCAAACCAACAACTACTTAACCAAACCAAGAAATAAAAGAGTTTTATTTATTTATTTAATGCTCGCAAAGAAAAAAGGAAAAATGACAACAAGTAAAGACCAAGAAAACTTATGGACTAAGTGCAGATCACAAAGAGTTACTGACAATAACACACAAACTGATTAAGGTAGACTCTCACACTTGTCTAAAAACCCTATTAAAGAAAATTTTTGAGGAACATTTTTTAATGAAAAAGAAAGATATTGTTGTAATCAGACCTAAGTTGTCGACTGCTATGAAAAATACCAAGATGAAATCAAGGAAATCCCTAAGAGGTATAACTCTTGATAAGGAAGAGGATGACTGCCTCTCCTTAAACAAAATTTTTCTCAACAGACACACTGCTGACAGTTCAATAACCAACGTGTGCACGCGAGTTGTGTAAGGTTAGAGCGTGTATACACACATGGAGGCCTTATACATGCCGTGTGTACCTCTGCAATTCTTCAAAAATGAAAAAAAAAAACAATCAAACACTGGCAGAGACTACTGGTATTGAGAACTAGAGTCTCGTGAAGACTCGAAAACTTACTTTGACAGAAAAGAAAAACAATTCAAGGAAAATCTCATAGAACAAAACCAATCTGAGGTGGTACCTAATCTACAAACTGCAAAAACAAAGACTAGAATGAGATCCAAAAAACCCTTGATAAGGATCACTCCTGATAGAGGAGAGGATGACTGCCTCTCTAAAAAAAAAAAATCTGAACTCAGACACGCGACTGACACTTCATCAGCTAGCGTGTGCACATGGGCCGTGTGAAGGTAGGGCACGGGTACATGCATGCAGGCCTTATACATGCCATGTGTACCTCTGTGACTTTCATAAAATAAAAAGCAGCCAAGCAAGGAAAGCAGGGAATACTGGTATGGAAGACCAGAATCCCTACCAGCTCAGACTCTTGTAGAAACTCAGAAAAAAGGTGATGAAACCAATTTAAAACTACCAAAAAGATATCCCCAAAAAACTTGAGAGTCTCCCCAGTACGGTTTCCAATTCTTTTATGGGTGGGAAATCCCTCCTACGGACTAGCACTAAGGGTTTTATCATGCATGAAAAAATTACCTAAAGTTTCCTACTTTCTACCATCATCCCATGCCTAAACCCCATTATTCATATGCAAATACAAGGTTAAAGAGATCAAGTTGTCGTACCTTATTTTATGTGTTCAATGTCGATCCTTTTTCACGCTTGGTTGCTCTTCGAATGCAACTGTCCTCCCAATGCTGACCTACATTCACAAAATAAAAACGAAGAAATCCACATGCATTTGATCTATGAACTAATGGGTTAGATATTTAATCAACATGTAATCAATATTCAAACAATGAAAACCTCATATGGAAGGACAGGAAAAGTACTTCTTTTATTAATCTCACGAGAATACCTTACAATAGTGAGATCGACCACTGCTCCTTGAATCTGGTCTTGGGATCCTCTTCAACTCTGCTCCAACTACTTCTATATATGCTTCTCTTCACACAATAGTTGCAAAATTTTGACGCAAGGGGAATGCTAATTCAGGTAGAGTTTCTTTACTATGATTTTCCTCTTTTCAAATGGGACCCCTACCCCTTCTTTTATAGGCTAGAAGGAGCTAGGTATTTGGTCGAGTGATTGGCCATGCATGGTCGAAAGGTTTAGTTAACTTACCAAAAACTATGTGTTCCGTCAACAAATTTCCATTTGTCATGCTTTTGTAGGTACACGCGAGATATAGTGGGTCAGCTAGTGTGTACACACAGGCTGTAGTGGGTCAGCTAGAGTGTACACGTGGGTTGTAGTGGAGAAGGGCACGTGTTCCTTTAAAAAAGGTGTTTTTAAGAAGAGTTGTTCAATACTAGCTTGGAAAATAAGGAATATGAGATGGCCCGATGCCAAGTAAGAATGTCTAGTGCAAATTAGGGTTATAACATCTATGGCATCTACAAGATCCCTTCCAGGAGTTTTCACTTCCTCCACACACTCTCTCACCCAGAGAGAGTGTTACACATAGGCTTGGCAACCCGCTTCCTTCAATTCAGTTTCCAAAAAGTCGGGAAACCACGAGGCTCAACAAAAATATACAATGGACAATAGTACACACACAATCAAGCACTAAGTGGCCACAACAATCCACGGGAAACATAAACACGAGCTTCCCAAAACTGGTGACAAACAGACGCTACAACATAACAAGGCTCAACAATTATGGGAAATTTGGTTTTCCCAACCAGCAATACAAGACAGACTCACGGCTTTGGTTTCGGGGATGCGTGACAAGAAATCCATGCAAAGGTCGAACACAGACTCGATGGTTCTGACAGAGGGTGTATCGACTCCTCAAGAAAACCACATAGGCCTCCGGTCTCAGAGCTACATGAGGGTATGCATGCATAGGTCAGACGGGATTCACGGTTTCAAACAGCCGATGACAAGGAGAAGGAGGAACCCCAAACTCATATGACACTTTAGCTTTTAACCGCATGCGACCAGGTCGACACTTGTCTTCCTAGACCTGCATGTGTTCCCTTTTTTCCCACGTTAGAGCTGCAGGCGTTGCCCCTCTCAGGACTTAGGATAAAAAACATACCTTTCACACCACTTTGGAATAATAATAAATTATTATCTCCAGGAATTAATCCCTCAAGATTAGCCCCTCTTCCAACCTTTCATCCCACCTCTCCCTTACCCAGACTTTGTGGAAGCTTAATTCCCCATCACTCATTCATCGTGATTGGTCCACACACAAAGATGTTTTTATTTAATAATGTGCATCATTACATGTACAAAAATCAGGCTCTTGTCCTTCAACACTTAGGCACTATGTCCTAATAAACACATAAGACCACCAACTTATATAAACTTGGCTCACCAGCCTATAAAACATAATTACAATTCATAATGCATTTGGGGCACATCCTTGGGGTATTACAGTTGGGGTTCGGTCTAGGGGTATTACAAGATTATCTCAACTTTTGGAATTGGAAAAAGACAGAATCATAGAAATTTTCCATCATGAGGTACATAAATAAAACAATAAAGCATGGTATGACAGACATATCAAGAAGGAGAATTTTAAGGAAGGAGATCTGGTTCTCCTCTATGAAAGTAAGTATTTGCAACACTCGGGGAAGCTTAGAATGTATTGGCTAGGGCAATATGAGATAAAGTTTTTCATAGATGGAAGTTTTTTTTCAACTAAAAGACTTAGCAGGAAAAGAAGTTCAAGGACTGCTGAATAGTATTCGACTAAAACTATATAGGGACATTCAATCCAGTAACCCTCAGTAGTTGCAGTGCAACAACTAGACTTGTACATATTGTAAATAGTAGGATTTAAAACAAGAAAAAGGAAGAAAATACTCGAAAAATAAAGAAAAATACAAAAGAGAAGTAGTTAGAGGAATAAGTGATAGATGGGTAGATGATAATGAGAGTGCACAATAGATAGAAAATTGGTGCGACATAATTCATAATATTGTGCACAGGAAAAGTAAACACCGTGCGACGAGATGGAGAAAGTTGGAATGGAACATGCACACTTAGAAAGCATACAAGTGTTGAAGGATCACGTTATAACGCAGGTTGTGGATACCCTCACAGAAAAGAGCACGCAGATGAAGGAAAAGGGAGATGAACTAGCCAATAAATTATAGGAATTGGAGAAATCACCGTAGGAGGCACACATGGCCCGAGTGGCTTGATATGAGCCATAGGTTAGTGTTGGGGGCTTGTTGGAGCGAGAAAATTTTGGGGATAAGTGCAGTAAATAAGGAAGAAGAGATAAGGAATAGCATGCACCGGAAAAGAAGGGACAAGCAGTGTGACAAAGGGAAAAGTAAGAAACACGCTGAAAAAGAAGGAAGATTAGGGCAAGGAATGGTAGGATCGAAGACCAACCACGCGGAATGAAGTTAGAAAGTGGGAAAGTGGAGTCCACTTAGAATTAGGGTTTTTGAATCATAATGTAATGGTTTTTAACCCATTTTGTAGTATAAATAGAGGATGTATGAGGAAACTAGGGATATCCTCATCCTCATATTTTGAGTGACTTTTTTCATGAGAAGAATACTTAGAACATAATTTTGAGTTGAAGTCTATATTTTGTCGAGAGTTGTGGAGCTCAGATGGATTTAATGTTGAGATATAACTGAGGGTCAGGGCACAAGCTGTGGATTTTGGTGCAACACTATTCCACATCACCACTAACTTATGTGCATTCAAAATGCACCCTTGATGTAATGCGTGCAGTGTTATTTTGATGAAGAAATAAGGAAAAGACCTTTGTAGACATAGCCCAGCGGGGGTGAACCATGGTAAAAATTGTGTATTTATGTGTGATGTGTTCTTTTTATATTCTTTATAATGAATAAATGGTTATATGAATGCATATTTTAAGGTTTATTTACAACGTGCACTAGTATAATGAGTATTGTTGAATGGATAAAATGATAGATCTGATGAATGTTATGGTAGAATGAATGGTAAATAATGAATAGAAGAAATATAATATCCCTAACCCCTTCCCTAATTGCAGACACTTGCACACCCTGTGTGCATTGTTTCCTTCTGGTTTACTAGAGGGGGCGATGGTGAAAATGATTTTGCTGGAGAACTAAGGTAGAACCTGGGTCAGTCCATAAATCCAACATAACCATTTTTTGGATGTATGGGATGACCTGGGTTCTTCCTTAGTTCTCCAACAAAACCCTTTTCACCATCGACCTATCTCGTAAACCAGAAGGAAATACTTTGCATAGAGTGCACAACACAGTCTCACCCAAGATGGATTATGGGTGATTTCATGACACAAGTGTCTACAATCAGGGAAGGGGTTGGGGTTGTTCTATTTCTTCTATTTATACTTTACCATTCATTCTACCATAACATTCATTAGATCTATAGTTTTATCCATTCAACAATATTCATTATACTAGTGCGCGTTGTAAATAATCCCTAACAAATGCATTCATCTAACCATTCATTCATTATAAATCATGTAAAAAGAGCACATCACACATAAAGAAACCATTTTTACTGTGGTTCAGCCTCCCGTGATACG
This sequence comes from Picea glauca, assembly GCA_000966675.3. NCBI lineage: Eukaryota > Viridiplantae > Streptophyta > Pinopsida > Pinales > Pinaceae > Picea > Picea glauca. Next base: position 3,040 of record JZKD02S0394116.1, on the reverse strand, counting down.
TACACAAAGATTTTCTTCTTATTTCTTATTCTTCATTAAAATAGCATTGCACGCATTACATCAAAGGGTGCACTTGGAATGCACATAAGTTTAGTGGTGAGTTGGACCAGTGTCACACAAATCTCGACAACTTGTGACCTAACCCTAAGTTATATCTCAACATTAACTCCATATGAGCTCCACATCTCTCGTTAAACTACAGATGCCAACTCAAAAGGATTCTTTAATTATTTTTCTCATGCAAAAAGTCACTCAAAAGATCATGATGAGGATATCCCTAGCTGCTTCATACATCCTCTATTTATACTACAAAATGGGTTAAAACCCTTACATTATGATTCAAAAACCCTAACTCTAAGTGGAATCCATTTGCCCACTTTCTAACTTCCTTCCACATGGTTGGTCTTCGATCCAATTGTTCCTTGCATTGATCTTCCTTCTTTCTCGGTGCACTACTTCCTTTTCCCTTTTCTGCGCTGCTTGTCCAATCTTTTCCAACACACACTATTCCTTAGATATTCTTCCTTGTTTACTGCACTTATCCCCAAAATTTTCCTACTCCAACACCTAAAGGACTGAAAATTGTGACATAAATGTAATAAAAGGTGTCAAGGTGTATTCTTAGGGTTTAATTGTGAGGCATGGAAATGTTTATTATTTTGTTATACTTGTTTCATTGTAATCCACATTTTGATTTGACTTTTTACTTGCATAATTTTATGGAACATTATATTTATTGTTATATAGGTTAAAATGGGAAACTATATGACAAGACATGGGAAGCTACATTACAATGGCATGGCATGGTAATGGCAATGGAATGGCATGGTAATGGAAATTAAATTCCATGGCATCGCTTGGGAAGGCATGGCAATGCCATGGCTTGGAAATAGCATGGAATGGATTGGAAATGGCATGGAAATGCATGAAAATGGAATGGCATGGCATGTCTTGGCAAGGCATGGCAATGACATGGCATGTAAAGGCGTGACAATGGCGTGGAAATCGCATTCCATGGAATGAATTGGAAAATCATGACAATGGCATGGCATGGAAAGGCATGGAATGGAAATGGCATGGCATCAACATGTTTGTGGGATTGGGTTTGGGAGGGTCCTTTGTCTCATTGTGTGCTCTAACCCAAAAATTGGGTAGGAGTGTGCAATAAACTCTCATAGATGGTGAAAGTGAAAAAATTATGGTTTCAAGTCTCCATGGAGAGATTTTGGTAGCATAGCATTACTTTCAATGGTGTGTCATGAAATGTAACCTCAAAACCTTTATTTGTAGGTGGAAAATGATATGCAATCTAAGATCTAATTTCCATGTGAACTCTCTTATTCTATTGATCAAAATCAATAACTTTAGTGGACATCATGGAAGAATGAATAAATGTTATTAATAATTGATGGGTTTAACAAAATTTACATATACCCACTATGTTATTACTGAAAACTTTCTCACCGCAAATAAAGACAATGGATGAAGAAACAGGCAACACAAGTACATCATACTACCAATACTTATGGAAGGATTACACTTAGTTTCGAAAGATAAACACAAAACTATACAAAAATGGTTCTGAAGTTCTGCGTGTATTAATCACTCTCAACATGTGCACATACACATGGGTTAACATGGCGTACAACACACACAATGCACATATTGAGCGACTAACAGATGGAAAACCCACATGAATACGGAAACGACGCATTGAAGATTTTGGTAGGGCCTCAACCACTTCTGGTTTGGAGTGGATCTCCCCCAAACCCAAAATATCCCCCAAATTCTTCCTTGGGATCAGTGAAAGGGATGAGAGGTACCCACAAATGCGTCGCAATCACATTGCAAACTAGTTTAGAAAAAACTTGCCATCCTCCTATAAATAAAGGGCCATTGTATGCAAAAAATATGAAGAATCCATAGCATTGTTATGATGTTCAAATTCTCTTCGAGAAAGCCATATTTCCCTTGAGCCATAAATTTGATCAAGTGTAACATAGATCTATCTTTACACCTCTTGTGAAGCTAAGCCTTGGGTATTTTTCACCATTGTAGACTCACCATTTGAGAGTGATAGCTCTAGTTTTTGTTTTTTAGGCATCAAAGGATCCTCCCTTAGGAAGAATAGGGGATTTAGTGTCCCATATTTCTCTTCTTGGTGCACTCAATTCAAACATTCAGTTCTATTGGGTAACCATTTCATGTGTTCAATTTCATGAATCACTTGTTTATGTTAGTTTATTTTGTTTCTCATTCTTAGTTGTTATTTTCTTTCTTTGTATTTTGTTTTCTAACTTGCAGGTCCACTAACTTGCTAACCATCTTTTTGTTATGCATTGTTACTTTACCAGGGTAGTTAAGGGACTCTTTTTTGCTCACTCTTGTGAAAAAATAACCTAAACATTTTGGCGACTATATTGGGGATTTGAATCAAAATTCTCCACAATTAGGTTGTTAGAGATTTCTTTCTTACTTGTTTGCATGTGCATTGGTGAAAAATGGCCTAATTGCACCCTTTGAGAGAAGGATTTCACGCCATAGTAAGAGAATTTGTTCAAAAATTTTGTCCCGCCAAATTCTCTGCAGTCACGCGAGTTCAAGATGAAAAAACACACGGTCTATGCACATCTGTGCTTTGTTATAACTCTCATACCGCGTGGTCTATGCACTATGCGTGACTTTTTTTATTATGTAGTCTACCTGTCTTAAATTTTTGAAATTGTAAGGCTGGAGTTTCCCACTTCCACTCAGTAGTTTAGATTTGATTTGAGAACTTTGTGAAATCCAACACAGGTAGGTTGTTGTATGCTTGGGCTGACCCAGGTTTTGATATCCATAAGTTTCCAACAAAACGCTCAAAACTATTGGCTCTAATGGTAAACCAAAAGGCAACGCTGCACATAGAGTGCACAGTGTAGTCTCACCCGAGATAGATTTATGGGGGACTGGAATACTTAGGTATTTGAATTCTAGGAAGGGATTGGGACTATATTATGATCCTTTTCCTTATGCATCAACATAATTATTCATTCATCTA
>JZKD02S0394105.1:0-18295 GCA_000966675.3 Picea glauca | reverse complement strand
TTCTCATATATTGTGCATGGTGTATTGTGGTGTATTGGTGTAACTCTTATACTATTGTTCATTTCTCATTGGATATATTTGAATGGTTTAAGTATAAGTTAAAAAAGGTTTTAAATTATACTTGATATTGATTCACCCCCCTCTCAGTATCAACAGATCCTTGGCAAAAGTGCATTGTCCCATGCTTTCTTTGATAGGGATTGAAAGTCCACTACGAATGGTCTTGAGAGCCAATGCATCATTCTTCTTTCCTTCCCTTTGAGCTTCAAAATTTGAATTGTTCTTCAACGGTACTAATCCACCAATGGTTGCCTTCCAAATAGTTGCTCCCATTGTCTTCAAATACACTCATCTCTATTCTCCAAGTAGAATAGTTTTCCTCATCAAGGATTGGTATTTCATCATCCATTTGTGTGTCTATGGATCTCCTTCTTGCTTGTTAAGGCTTGTAGTGAAGGCCCGCTCTGATACCAATTGTTGGACACACCTACCACACTCAGAGGGGGGGGTGAATGAGTGTGGGGATCTTTTCCCAAAACTTCCCTCTTACACAAAAACTCCTTATTTAACATTCAAAATTTTCTCATTACTCATTGTTGTCATTTATAATAAGTTAGAAGTGAACATATATCATCAACATATCATCAACAAATCATCTCCACAAGGAACACAAAGAACACAAGATGTATGTACAATTTTTCTTTTTATTATGGACTTCAATCCAGGGGTTTTTCAACAACAACTAAATAGAGTACAACTTACAAGAGCACCAGATCTATATGAAAGATTCATCTTACATTCTCAGCACCAACTGAGATGAGGCAAAAATCCTCAACAGATATCAATTTGTCAACATAAACAAGTGCATCAACCATGCGCCAACCTGTGCCAAACAACCTGTAATCAACTTGTACCATAAACAAGTGCATCCAACCATGTACCAAGTATATACCAATAATGTGTCAAATACTCATCAACAATGACTCATTGTACCAACATCATCAACTATACACCTCATGTATGTGCCAACTCATCAACTTCTTGTCTCAACCATGACTAGTTTTGGGTTAGTCAACAACCCCAACTTGAAATAATCATAACTTTGTACCTATAATGAATAAAGATATGAAAATGATACACAATGTTCTTCAGTGTGTTTTGTGCAATTACTCCAGGTTTCACTACTTGGAACCTCTAAGAAAATGTGTTATAGCAAAAATGGCATACCTTGCTGAATTCTGGATTATTCTAGAGAGCGACCTGGTAGAGCATGGCCCGCACAAAATGTTCATTGAATTGATATGAAACTATTAAAAAACATACTACAGCTTGTACCCTAACCAACACATGTTTCCTCACTGAATTTGGATGTTTTATGAAGAAATTAAGATGTTTTTACCCGAAACACCTACTTTTGACTAGTTTCAGGACTAGCCACAAACCCTATTTTCCACGGAGAGTCACTGCCAAAATACAACGACCCACAAACTGAATTTTTTACCAAAGATACTTGGGTATGNACATCATCAACTATACACCTCATGTATGTGCCAACTCATCAACTTCTTGTCTCAACCATGACTAGTTTTGGGTTAGTCAACAACCCCAACTTGAAATAATCATAACTTTGTACCTGTAATGAATAAAGATATGAAATTGATACACAATGTTCTTCAGTGTGTTTTGTGCAATTACTCCAGGTTTCACTACTTGGAACCTCTAAGAAAATGCGTTATAGCAAAAATGGCATACCTTGTTGAATTCTGGATTATTCTAGAGAACGACCTAGTAGAGCATGGCCCGCACAAAATGTTCATTGAATTGATATGAAACTATTAAAAAACATACTACAGCCTGTACCCTAACCAACACATGTTTCCTCACTGAATTTGGATGTTTTATGAAGAAATTATGATGTTTTTACCCGACACACCTACTTTTGACTAGTTTCAGGACTAGCCACAAACCCTATTTTCCACGGAGAGTCACTGCCAAAATACAACGACCCACAAACTGAATTTTTTACCAAAGATACTTGGGTATGTTTTCTCAATGGAATAGAAATTTCATGATCTGAATCATTATAGAAAAACATTTATAGTGAAAATGGTGAGATGACCTATAAATAACATACCTTAGAAATCATCATCAAAAGAATTTATCCTCCCTTCAATTCCGGCCCTCTTTTCTTCACCTTCCTTCTAAAATTTGGCTTAGATATCCTTGGTTACATCATTCACCTATATATCTTCAATATTATCAAGTGTTCCACACCAAAATACTCAAGAAGCTCTCACAAGAAGCTCTCCATCAATACTCCAAAAGATATTCTCACAAGAAGCTCTCCATTGATCCACAAAAAGGATGATCTACAAGAGACCATTGCTATGTTATTTATATTTTCATCCTCTAGGTCACTTAATCCATTTTTAGGTCACTTAACCCATTTCTAGGTCACTTAACCTATTTTCCTTATTTTAGGGTAAACCACTTTCCATAAATAGAAATTTCTCCAATCTTTTATCATTTAAATATTCCTTCTTGATTTTCTCATCTTACTTTATCATTTCTTGATTTTTTTCACTTCTCTTTATTATTTGAATAATACACCTTGACTTATTGATTAAATAAACCCCTTTGAATGGAAGGGTAAAAACATACTTGAAGTTGTTATAAATTGAATATAAAAATGGTGATTGGTTATATTAATTGCTTACTATGAGCTATGTGTTATTAATTGGTTATATGTGAATATATTAGTGGGTTAATGTGTGTTATATGCTTCATGTTGAATATTTAATGGTGGTTGGTTATATGTTGTTATACCACAGGTGACTTCCTTGTAATAAAACAAGAAAACTATCTGGTTCATTGCACAAATCAAAATATTTTGAACGTAGTTATCCTGTGTCATTTTCAGCTGGTTGATTGACTACTTCATTTATCGATTTCGTTTAATGTAAGACAGTTTAAGTTTGGACTTCTGGTGCATTGGATTGTGTCACGATTGAAGGATTAGAATGGTTTATGTTACGCCTTAGTTACAATCGTGCTTGTCACCATGTGGCAACATTATTCCTTATGATTGGGTCATTGCGCGCATTGACCGATAAGTGCACCCGATAACTAGGCCTTGGGTCTTGTGCTTCCTGATGATGACGGTCACTATTGGAATTGATGTTTTGCACCTTGATCTTTAACATTTTATTGTGTTGTTTCTCACTCGTCGTGAATATTCTAGTCACTTGTTTCATTGATGTTGGTTGCATTGGGTTGGTCTGATGATTGTCCTCAACTTAGTAGGCTTTGTCTTGCTTGTGTCGGGAAGGATGTAGACACCTCCTTGTTCCTCAGAACAGTCACCAGCCTTAAGACCTTAAATGGTCAAAATCGATGGGATCCTGGGCTTGAGTGTTGCTTATGTGTCTTGGAGGTCCTAACCTTGTAGGGTAGTACGGGTGGGTAGTTGTTCTATTTTTGTCTTATTGGTTTTCATATGTTTCACTTAGTTGCATGATGTGCTAGTATGCTAGGTCGTTATGTTGTCTATTTCCTAAATTGTGTGTGTTGTGTTCGTCAGCGAGTTGTTGATTGACTGTTTTCATTGTTACTTCTTGCTTTAATATATATATATGTGTCGCATGTTTTCATAATGACGGGGGTCGTTACATATAGTATGAGATTTGGTTCAACCCACAACTTGGGATCACTACGGCTTCCATTGATTAGATACTTGATTATAATATGTCACTAATTAAATTGATTTGTATTCGTGTAGGTAATCATGGTCAGAGGACGTCACAGAGGTAGACGACGAGGTGCAGGGGAGGAGGAAAGACACCCCCAGTAGCATCCACGCTCGAGGGATCTAACCCCCAGGGAGATGAACAAGTTATCGGGAAGGAACAGATAGTAGTGGGTGATGTGGTCNCAAGAAGCTCTCCATCAATACTCCAAAAGATATTCTCACAAGAAGCTCTCCATTGATCCACAAAAAGGATGATCTACAAGAGACCATTGCTATGTTATTTATATTTTCATCCTCTAGGTCACTTAATCCATTTTTAGGTCACTTAACCCATTTCTAGGTCACTTAACCTATTTTCCTTATTTTAGGGTAAACCACTTTCCATAAATAGAAATTTCTCCAATCTTTTATCATTTAAATATTCCTTCTTGATTTTCTCATCTTACTTTATCATTTCTTGATTTTTTTCACTTCTCTTTATTATTTGAATAATACACCTTGACTTATTGATTAAATAAACCCCTTTGAATGGAAGGGTAAAAACATACTTGAAGTTGTTATAAATTGAATATAAAAATGGTGATTGGTTATATTAATTGCTTACTATGAGCTATGTGTTATTAATTGGTTATATGTGAATATATTAGTGGGTTAATGTGTGTTATATGCTTCATGTTGAATATTTAATGGTGGTTGGTTATATGTTGTTATACCACAGGTGACTTCCTTGTAATAAAACAAGAAAACTATCTGGTTCATTGCACAAATCAAAATATTTTGAACGTAGTTATCCTGTGTCATTTTCAGCTGGTTGATTGACTACTTCATTTATCGATTTCGTTTAATGTAAGACAGTTTAAGTTTGGACTTCTGGTGCATTGGATTGTGTCACGATTGAAGGATTAGAATGGTTTATGTTACGCCTTAGTTACAATCGTGCTTGTCACCATGTGGCAACATTATTCCTTATGATTGGGTCATTGCGCGCATTGACCGATAAGTGCACCCGATAACTAGGCCTTGGGTCTTGTGCTTCCTGATGATGACGGTCACTATTGGAATTGATGTTTTGCACCTTGATATTTAACATTTTATTGTGTTGTTTCTCACTCGTCGTGAATATTCTAGTCACTTGTTTCATTGATGTTGATTGCATTGGGTTCGTCTGATGATTGTCCTCAACTTAGTAGGCTTTGTCTTGCTTGTGTCGGGAAGGATGTAGACACCTTTTTGTTCCTCAGAACAGTCACCAGCCTTAAGACCTTAAATGGTCAAAATCGATGGGATCCTGGGCTTGAGTGTTGCTTATGTGTCTTGGAGGTCCTAACCTTGTAGGGTAGTACGAGTGGGTAGTTGTTCTATTTTTGTCTTATTGGTTTTCATATGTTTCACTTAGCTGCATGATGTGCTAGTATGCTAGGTCGTTATGTTGTCTATTTCCTAAATTGTGTGTGTTTTGTTCGTCAGCAAGTTGTTGATTGACTGTTTTCATTGTTGCTTCTTGCTTTAATATATATATGTGTCGCATGTTTTCATAATGACGGGGGTCGTTACATATAGTATGAGAGTTGGTTCAACCCGCAACTTGGGATCACTACGGCTTCCATTGATTAGATACTTGATTATAATATGTCGCTAATTAAATTGATTTGTATTCGTGTAGGTAATCATGGTCAGAGGACGTCGCAGAGGTAGACGACGAGGTGCAGGGGAGGAGGCAAGACACCCCCAGTAGCATCCACGCTCGAGGGATCTAACCCCTAGGGAGATGAACAAGTTATCAGGAAGGAACAGATAGTAGTGGGTGATGTGGTCGGGCTGATGAGGTCATTGCAGAGGAGGTCTAAGGCATTGATCATCTGTTTGGATAGAGATGATGTCAGGGTGCCGACACCTCCTGAGGGTCCACTACACACCTCGGTTGGTACTGGTAGCATTCATCGCGAACTCTAGAAGGTCAAGTTTCCTGAGTTCTTTGGTGCCCCAGACGGCGTAGCTGCCGAGGCATGGTTGGAGAATATGGCGATGTGATTTTCACTTCGCAACCATACCTCCAACATGAAGGTCTGCATGGCGGTCTTTCAATAGAAGGGGAGCACTCTTCTATGGTGTAAGACGCTCATGCCGCAATTGAACATGGTCGTTGAAGATGTGTCATGGGAATTGTTTGAGGAACGGTTCCGTGAGAGGTATCTATCTAAGGAATTCATTGAGAATTAGCTCAATGAGTTCAACGCCTTGCGACAGGGCAGTTGTATGGAGCCCGAGTACGAGGCCCGTTTCATGGAGCTTCTTCGATATGCTCCCCACCTAAATACCGAGAAACTTAAGGTCAACAAGTTGGTTTTCGGCCTTGATGTCAGCATTCATGCAAAGGTGAGGGTTCTGATGCCTGAAACCTTGCATGATGTTGTCTAGAAGGCCCTCATAGCAGAGGAGGATATTATCAGTGGTGGTTAGAGCAGGACTCTAGTGAGACCAGTGGGACAGGCATCAGCTGGTGTGCATCAGCATCAAACACCAGCTAGACATTCACCAAGATATCATGGAATCCAGAGGGGATCCACTTTCACTACACCTCTGCATCCAGCTCCTCATCAGCGGACTCCTTACAAAGGAACACATCACCAGCACCAGCATCGACTGCGGCAGCAACAGTTTAGGCCTATTCAGTAGAACCGACCATGGTTCCATTCTGGTGGGTCGTCAGCTTCTACTTCAAGTACCAGGATTACTGGACCGAAGAAAGAGTGTTGGACATGTGGAGATCCACATTACCAGCGTGATTTCCTAGTAGAGAGGACCAAAGCATCCGGATCCATCGGACCTGCTACCGTGGGAGATTTGGGCAAGGCCCATCAGATTCTTGCAGCGGTGAATAACCATCAGGCGGAGCATCGGTTGAATGTGCTCGAGATGTCAGGTATTATCACTAACTAGACCCTTAGTATTTTGATAGATCCATGTGCTACAGAGAATTTTATTTGTGGTGTGGCGCTACAAATAATTAAGGTAAGGGCAGTCAAATAGGACGAGTTTAGCTTTGTAGAAATGGTTTTGGGAGTCAAACAGAAGGTTGGAGGGAAGGTTATGGGATGTAGCCTCAACCTAGGAGAGTTTGTCACAAGGGCCAACCTGTACGTCATGATCTTAGTATCTTAAGACGAAACAGTTGAGCTTGGTCGATGATGAGGGACAGAGACGCGTGATTGTAGGTTGGAACCAGGGAGTTTCCCTAAGGTTTATCTCTTTCTTGCAGCTATGGAAGAGAATGCACAAGGGATATAATATATATGTGATCCTTTCATTAAACAAAAACGTCGTGGCAGAAGGCCTATAAAACCTTTCGGTAGTGCGAGATTTTGCATATGTCTTCCCAGAGGAGTTGTTAGGATTTCCTCTTGAGAGGGAATTGGAATTTACCATCAACCTAAAACTGGGAACTGAACCGATAGAAAGAACACCTTATCATATGTTGACCTAGGAGTTACAGGAGTTGAAAATGAAAATGAAGGATTTTTTGGACCTAGGACTTATATGTCCAAGTGTGTTACCATGGGGTGCGCCTATTATTTTCATATGGAAGAAGGATGGGTCATGGATACTCTGCATTGACTACCGACAATTGAACAAGGCAACGATCAAGAATCAGTATCTGTTGCCAAGGATTGATGATTTTTTTGATTAGATGAAAGGATTGATGGTGTTTTCAAAGATCGACTTGAGATCAGGGTATCACTAGTTACGGATCAAGGAGGATGACATCCCTAAGACCATTTTTAAGACGAGGTTTGGAGATTATGAGTTTATTTTTTTACTTTTTGGACTGACAAACACCCCAGGGGTATTTATGAGCTTGATAAACATTGTGTTTCGCAAATACTTGGACAAGTTCCCCAGTCGATTCGCCACTTTCTGTTACAGGATAATCCCCCTATGGACAGGTGCATTTCATCTTGAACCCTAAATCTCTAAGATCAAGACAGAAAGGTGCTAACTTTGGTCACTAACATCCTTTTAAACCTAGCTAAGTCAATTAAATATAGAAAAGGAAGAAGAATTTCCCTTTTTTCAATGTTTATCCTTGCCCAGTCCAAGTTGAACCTTGGTCCCTAAGCTCTTCAACAAGTCATGCAATCCAATAACAGCAAAGACAAAACAACTTCCTATACTACCATGATTAATCCAAAACTAGATCTATCTATCATAGACAAGTTCATGTAGGCATACACAACCTTGAAAGAAACAGGCCAAGCACATGTATTAATGAGAACTATATAGCAATACTTACAGACCTTTGATGAAGTTGCAACAACCTCTTCCAGCTCTCCTTGTCCAGCCCCTTGCTCAAATAATCCACAATCAAAATTAATATGATTTACCAATTATCTCCCTTATGAGATCATAATTTTGATGCTTTCAATTCCCTCTCCTTCCTTATGAGATCATAAGTTAGGTATCTCTCCATTTCTCCATCTATTTCACCATGAGAAGGCCTCCTTATATAAGCTTGGAGAGACACAACCACCTTAGATATTCTTGGGATAGGTTGAGGATCCTTCTCCATCAGTTGTGGATCTTCCCTAAGATCCATCCTTGACCTCAGATTCGAATCCAACCAACTCCAGAGATGAGGGGGATTTTTCCTTGATTTTCCTCAACAACCCAAGATTTCCTCAAATGGCCCAGTGCTCCCTCAGAATGGGGTGCAAAGTGTTGCAATGCTCTCCCAAATAAGGGTAGGGAGCGTTGGAACTCCCTGACAGTGGGTAGGGGAGCACTGCCCAAAATTTCCTTAAAAAATCCCAGCGCTTCACCATAAGGGTGCACAGAGTGCTGGAACGCTCCCTCAAAGAAGGCCTGGGAGTGTTGGCACTCCCTGACAGTGGGTAGGGGAGCGTTGGCCTTCAAAATTCATTTTTAAGTGGGTTTTTCATGGAAAAATCTTTGTACTCTTCATTAGATGATTTTTCCTTCTTAAACCAGTCTTTGAGGGTGTCTTTGAAGTGTCCTTGTCATGTTGTTCGAGACACGACATAGGCAATATGACTATATGATGTCTGCGACACTTGTGGCCAAAATGAGACACTTGTGACACTTGTAATGATGACAATAGGTCATCATTGAAGTGAGTAATTTTGATGTGTAACACAAGGATTAGTGATTTGTTTGATCAGATGAAATGCGTGACAGTGTTTTCAAAGATCAACTTGAGATTAGGGTATCACCAGTTACGGATCAAGGAGGACGACATCCCTAAGACTGCTTTTAACACGAGTTTTGGGCATTACGAGTTTATTGTTTTACCATTTGGACTGACGAACTCCCTAGGGGTATTTATGAGCTTGATGAACGGGGTGTTTCGTGAATACTTGGACAAGTTCGTCCAAGTATTCATTGACGATATTTTGATATATTCTCAGAAGATGGAGGAGCATGACGAGAACTTGCGCTTGGTACTACAATGTCTGCAAGAGAACAAATTGTTTGGGAAGCTGTCGAAATGTTCATTTTATCAATCGAAGATTCATTACTTAGGGCATGTCATCTTCGGCTAAGGTATCGTTATGGATCCAGCAAAGGTCGAGGCTATTATGGAATGGACTATGCCAACGAATGTCCCAGAAGTGCGTAGCTTCATGGGTTTAGCGGGATACTATCGACGGTTCATCAAGGTTTTTTCGAAGATAGAAAATCTGATTACGGAATTGCAGAAGAAGAACAAGAAGTTTTTTTGGATCAAGAAATGCACGGAATCATTTTGGAGGCTCAAGGAGTTGTTGACGACAACACCGATACTAAAGGTCCCTAACATGGACAAGGATTTATTTGTATGCACTAATGCATACAAAGACGATCGAGTGATCACTTACATCTCGAGAAATTTGAGAAGGCATGAGGAGAACTATGCAACGCATGATTTGGAACTGTTGCCCATTGTGTATGCCTTGAGAGTATGGAGAAAGTACCTTATTGGACAAAAATTCAAACTAAAAACGAACCACTATGGTTTACAGCACATCTTTACGCAAAGTGACTTGAACGCGCGACAATGGTGTTGGTTAGAATTGCTTAGCAAGTATTATTTCAAGATCACTTACATAAAAGGAACAATGAACAGAGTGGTTGATGCATTCAGTAGGAGACCGCGCATATTTTCGGTGATGCCTCTTCAGACGAATCTACATTAAAATATTCTAACTTTACAGCACGACAATGACTGGTACAAAGAGGTCAAGGATTTTATCAGACAAAACACAATGATGGTACCAAAATTTGAGGGATTTATGGTAGACAACAACGGATTATTGAAATTTAAAAATTGAATTTACGTATCGCCCAACGACGAGTTGAGGATTTTGATCCTAAACNTTGTGTGTGTTGTGTTCGTCAGCGAGTTGTTGATTGACTGTTTTCATTGTTACTTCTTGCTTTAATATATATATATGTGTCGCATGTTTTCATAATGACGGGGGTCGTTACATATTGTATGAGATTTGGTTCAACTCTACACTTGGGAACACTACGGATTCCATTGATTAGTTACTTGATTATAATATGTCACTAATAAAATGTATTTGTATTCGTGTAGGTAATCATGGTCAGAGGACGTCACAGAGGTAGACCACGAGGTGCAGGGGAGGAGGAAAGACACCCCCAGTAGCATCCACGCTCGAGGGATCTAACCCCCAGTGAGATGAACAAGTTATCGGGAAGGAACAGATAGTAGTGGGTTATGTGGTCGGGCTGATGAGGTCCTTCCAGAGGATGTCTAAGGCATTGATCATCTGTTTGGATAGAGATGATGTCAAGGTGACGACACCTCCTAAGGGTCCACTGCACGCCTCGGTTGGTACTGGTAGCATTCATCGCGAACTCGAGAAGGTCAAGTTTCCTGAGTTCTTTGGTGCCCCAAACGGCGTAGCTGCCGAGGCATGGTTGGAGAATATGGAGATGTGATTTTCACTTCGCAACCATACCTCCAACATGAAGGTCTGCATGGCGGTCTTTCAATAGAAGGGGAGCACTCTTCTATGGTGTAAGACGCTCATGCCACAATTGAACATGGTCGTTGAAGATGTGTCATGGGAATTGTTTGAGGAATGGTTCCGTGAGAGGTATCTATCTAAGGAATTCATTGAGAATTAGCTCAACGAGTTCAACGCCTTGTGACAGGGAAGTTGTATGGAGCCCGAGTACGAGGCCCGTTTCATGGAGCTTCTTCGATATGCTCCCCACCTAAATACCGAGAAACTTAAGGTCAACAAGTTGGTTTTTGGCCTTGATGTCAGCATTCATGCAAAGATGAGGGTTCTGATGCTTGAAAACTTGCATGATGTTGTCTAGAAGGCCCTCATAGCAAAGGAGGATATTATCAGTGGTGGTTAGAGCAGGACTCTAGTGAGACCAGTGGGATAGGCATCAGTTGGTGTGCATCAGCATCAAACACCAGCTAGACATTCACCAAGATATCATGGAATCCAGAGGGGATCCACTTTCACTACACCTCTACATCCAGCTCCTCATCAGCGGACTCCTTACAAAGGAACACATCACCAGCACCAGCATCGACTGCGGCAGCAACAGTGTAGGCCTATTCAGCAGAACCGACCATGGTTCCAGTCTGGTGGGCCTTCAGCTTCTACTTCAAGTATCAGGATTACTGGACCGAAGAAAGAGTGTTGGACATGTGGAGATCCACATTACCAGCGTGATTTCCTAGTAGAGAGGACCAAAGCATCCGGATCCATCGGACCTGCTACCGTGGGAGATTTGGGCAAGGCCCATCAGATTCTTGCAGCGGTGAATAACCATCAGGCGGAGCATCGGTTGAATGTGCTCGAGATGTCAGGTATTATCACTAACTAGACCCTTAGTATTTTGATAGATCCATGTGCTACAGAGAATTTTATTTGTGGTGTGGCGCTACAAATAATTAAGGTAAGGGCAGTCAAATAGGACGAGTTTAGCTTTGTAGAAATGGTTTTGGGAGTCAAACAGAAGGTTGGAGGGAAGGTTATGGGATGTAGCCTCAACCTAGGAGAGTTTGTCACAAGGGCCAACCTGTACGTCATGATCTTAGTATCTTAAGACGAAACAGTTGAGCTTGGTCGATGATGAGGGACAGAGACGCGTGATTGTAGGTTGGAACCAGGGAGTTTCCCTAAGGTTTATCTCTTTCTTGCAGCTATGGAAGAGAATGCACAAGGGATATAATATATATGTGATCCTTTCATTAAACAAAAACGTCGTGGCAGAAGGCCTATAAAACCTTTCGGTAGTGCGAGATTTTGCATATGTCTTCCCAGAGGAGTTGTTAGGATTTCCTCTTGAGAGGGAATTGGAATTTACCATCAACCTAAAACTGGGAACTGAACCGATAGAAAGAACACCTTATCATATGTTGACCTAGGAGTTACAGGAGTTGAAAATGAAAATGAAGGATTTTTTGGACCTAGGACTTATATGTCCAAGTGTGTTACCATGGGGTGCGCCTATTATTTTCATATGGAAGAAGGATGGGTCATGGATACTCTGCATTGACTACCGACAATTGAACAAGGCAACGATCAAGAATCAGTATCTGTTGCCAAGGATTGATGATTTTTTTGATTAGATGAAAGGATTGATGGTGTTTTCAAAGATCGACTTGAGATCAGGGTATCACTAGTTACGGATCAAGGAGGATGACATCCCTAAGACCATTTTTAAGACGAGGTTTGGAGATTATGAGTTTATTTTTTTACTTTTTGGACTGACAAACACCCCAGGGGTATTTATGAGCTTGATAAACATTGTGTTTCGCAAATACTTGGACAAGTTCCCCAGTCGATTCGCCACTTTCTGTTACAGGATAATCCCCCTATGGACAGGTGCATTTCATCTTGAACCCTAAATCTCTAAGATCAAGACAGAAAGGTGCTAACTTTGGTCACTAACATCCTTTTAAACCTAGCTAAGTCAATTAAATATAGAAAAGGAAGAAGAATTTCCCTTTTTTCAATGTTTATCCTTGCCCAGTCCAAGTTGAACCTTGGTCCCTAAGCTCTTCAACAAGTCATGCAATCCAATAACAGCAAAGACAAAACAACTTCCTATACTACCATGATTAATCCAAAACTAGATCTATCTATCATAGACAAGTTCATGTAGGCATACACAACCTTGAAAGAAACAGGCCAAGCACATGTATTAATGAGAACTATATAGCAATACTTACAGACCTTTGATGAAGTTGCAACAACCTCTTCCAGCTCTCCTTGTCCAGCCCCTTGCTCAAATAATCCACAATCAAAATTAATATGATTTACCAATTATCTCCCTTATGAGATCATAATTTTGATGCTTTCAATTCCCTCTCCTTCCTTATGAGATCATAAGTTAGGTATCTCTCCATTTCTCCATCTATTTCACCATGAGAAGGCCTCCTTATATAAGCTTGGAGAGACACAACCACCTTAGATATTCTTGGGATAGGTTGAGGATCCTTCTCCATCAGTTGTGGATCTTCCCTAAGATCCATCCTTGACCTCAGATTCGAATCCAACCAACTCCAGAGATGAGGGGGATTTTTCCTTGATTTTCCTCAACAACCCAAGATTTCCTCAAATGGCCCAGTGCTCCCTCAGAATGGGGTGCAAAGTGTTGCAATGCTCTCCCAAATAAGGGTAGGGAGCGTTGGAACTCCCTGACAGTGGGTAGGGGAGCACTGCCCAAAATTTCCTTAAAAAATCCCAGCGCTTCACCATAAGGGTGCACAGAGTGCTGGAACGCTCCCTCAAAGAAGGCCTGGGAGTGTTGGCACTCCCTGACAGTGGGTAGGGGAGCGTTGGCCTTCAAAATTCATTTTTAAGTGGGTTTTTCATGGAAAAATCTTTGTACTCTTCATTAGATGATTTTTCCTTCTTAAACCAGTCTTTGAGGGTGTCTTTGAAGTGTCCTTGTCATGTTGTTCGAGACACGACATAGGCAATATGACTATATGATGTCTGCGACACTTGTGGCCAAAATGAGACACTTGTGACACTTGTAATGATGACAATAGGTCATCATTGAAGTGAGTAATTTTGATGTGTAACACAAGGATTAGTGATTTGTTTGATCAGATGAAATGCGTGACAGTGTTTTCAAAGATCAACTTGAGATTAGGGTATCACCAGTTACGGATCAAGGAGGACGACATCCCTAAGACTGCTTTTAACACGAGTTTTGGGCATTACGAGTTTATTGTTTTACCATTTGGACTGACGAACTCCCTAGGGGTATTTATGAGCTTGATGAACGGGGTGTTTCGTGAATACTTGGACAAGTTCGTCCAAGTATTCATTGACGATATTTTGATATATTCTCAGAAGATGGAGGAGCATGACGAGAACTTGCGCTTGGTACTACAATGTCTGCAAGAGAACAAATTGTTTGGGAAGCTGTCGAAATGTTCATTTTATCAATCGAAGATTCATTACTTAGGGCATGTCATCTTCGGCTAAGGTATCGTTATGGATCCAGCAAAGGTCGAGGCTATTATGGAATGGACTATGCCAACGAATGTCCCAGAAGTGCGTAGCTTCATGGGTTTAGCGGGATACTATCGACGGTTCATCAAGGTTTTTTCGAAGATAGAAAATCTGATTACGGAATTGCAGAAGAAGAACAAGAAGTTTTTTTGGATCAAGAAATGCACGGAATCATTTTGGAGGCTCAAGGAGTTGTTGACGACAACACCGATACTAAAGGTCCCTAACATGGACAAGGATTTATTTGTATGCACTAATGCATACAAAGACGATCGAGTGATCACTTACATCTCGAGAAATTTGAGAAGGCATGAGGAGAACTATGCAACGCATGATTTGGAACTGTTGCCCATTGTGTATGCCTTGAGAGTATGGAGAAAGTACCTTATTGGACAAAAATTCAAACTAAAAACGAACCACTATGGTTTACAGCACATCTTTACGCAAAGTGACTTGAACGCGCGACAATGGTGTTGGTTAGAATTGCTTAGCAAGTATTATTTCAAGATCACTTACATAAAAGGAACAATGAACAGAGTGGTTGATGCATTCAGTAGGAGACCGCGCATATTTTCGGTGATGCCTCTTCAGACGAATCTACATTAAAATATTCTAACTTTACAGCACGACAATGACTGGTACAAAGAGGTCAAGGATTTTATCAGACAAAACACAATGATGGTACCAAAATTTGAGGGATTTATGGTAGACAACAACGGATTATTGAAATTTAAAAATTGAATTTACGTATCGCCCAACGACGAGTTGAGGATTTTGATCCTAAACGAGGCTCATAGAGCAGTGTACATGGCTCATCCTAGAGTCACAAAGATGAGGGCAGACCTTAAACCCTTATTCTTTTGGAAAGGAATGAAGGCATACATAATCAACTACGTGGCAATATGTCTAGAATGTCAGCAGGTGAAGGTTGAACATAGACATCCGGCAGGATTACTATAGCCACACGTTATTCTGGAATCAAAATGGGAGGTCATTTCAATGGATTTCATTATTGGATTGCCACTGATGGCAAGGAGACACGACTCGATTTTTGTGGTAGTCGACACTCTGACAAAGAGTGTTCATTTTATTCCTGTGCATATGACGTATCAGGAACCTGACATATCTATAATTTTCATAAGGGATATAGGGAGGTTGCATGGCATGCCTAAGAGGATTATATCTGAGGATCGGTGTTTATAGGATGATTTTGGACTAGTTTCCAAGAGGCCTTGGGAACCCAACTTAAATTTAGTACTACATATCACCTGGAGATAAACGGGCAGACTGAAAGAACAAACCAAATCTTGGAGGATATGTTTTGTATGTACGTGATGGACCAACAGAATCATTGGGAAGGGTTCTTACCATTGGTAGATTTTGCATTCGAAAAAAGTTATCAAAGCACCATTAAGATGGTGCCATTCGAGTTTCTTTACGGGCGACCGTGTCAGATGCCTTTGAGTTGGGATTAGCTTGAGGATAGGGTCCTAGTGGGGCCAGAAGTGATCCAAGAAATGGAAGATCAAATGCAAACAATAATACAAAGGATCAAGGAAGCGCAGTATTGGCAGAAGAGTTACGTCGATGCGCATCATGTTGACCATAGTTATGGAGTTGGCGATCGAGTCTTCTTGCAAGTGAAACCGCATAAGAGTTCAATCAAGTTTGGAAAGGGTGCTAAACTCTCTCCTAGGTTCATGGGACCCTTTGAGATTATGGAAAAAAAGAGGCCTATGGCCTATCGACTAGCCTTGCCTGATTCTTTGAGGCATATGCATGATGTTTTTCACATATCTATTTTGAGACATTATGTTAGTGATCATACACATGTTATTGACATGATTTCCTTGTAGGTATCAGATGAGGGTGATCTCATGGCGGATCCAATCCACATCATGTACCATTGCATTCAAAAACTATGACGTCAAATAGTAGATCAGGTCAAGGTCCAGTGGGAAAACTATAGTCCACACTCGATGACCTGGGAGGACGCATATGATATGTGTCAGCAGTTTCCATTTTTGTTTGATAGATAGGCATATGATACTGTGATACACTTTATTTCAGCACTTACATACTGTAAAATTTTGGGACAAAGTTTAAAACAAGAGGGGGTGTATGTAACATCCTGCTCTTGCGCGCACTGAGCGGACTTATTCTTTGAGGACACTTGTGTGCAAGTGATCCAGGTCATTATACTATTGGTTGTTTTGATTATGATTATGAGATATTGTGGATTTGATGATATGTTATTTTTGTTGTATTTACATCAGCAGGTTCTATTGACTAGGTTCTCATGAGTGTGCAGGACTCTAGATGTTAGAGGATGTCGAGGCATCGATAAAACTCCTTGGACTTCGGATCGATTCATGGAGTGGACTGTTAGGATTTGAATGTTATTGATGTGACATATGTACATATGATTAGACAATATGATGTGGATTTTTATCGTTGACATGTTTCGTTGATGGATGCAAGCTTACGATAGCTTTCCGACCAGACTCACATTTGGAGTAAAGGGGTCACAGACAACAACTAGAGACATTGAGGGAGAAGTGTGCCAACAACCCTGCCACAGCCTACTAGCACTCTTGTTGTGGCTCAAATTGTAGGTTAATGATATCCTAGTTCGTGAATACCCACGATGTCATGGGGGAAGACTGTGAAAGTCGTTCATGATGATTCTAAGGGGCGTGCAATAAGGCAGGTTCCTTATTCCTTAGAGGCCCTTAGTCTCCCACAAGATTACCTAATGGAGTATTGACTCCAGGGGTTTGACGTCTACCAAATTCATTCAAGAGGCAAGTGGCACCCTTGGAGCATGTAGTGTGTCTTGAAGGGCACATCGCACAAACAAAAACGAAAAGAGGTGAGTGGCACCCTTGGAGCACGTAGTGCGTTCTGAAGGGCACATCATGATTTTAACCATGGTAAGTTAATAAACCTAGTGCCTTGAAAATTGTGCCTCCTTAGGACCTGTTCGGCCTTAAAATGAATGATGTGATGAGTAAAGTTTAATAACAAGTTTTTCCCTTAAGAACTGTCGCCAAGCCTAGTGAATTTAAAACCTAGGTCTAAGTAGAACCTTTGAACAAAAAAAAACTAATTAGACATGTAATGAAAAGGGGGTACAGAAAATTCAAGCATTAATAATTAAAGTAGAAAATTTAATAAAAGTTTAATTAATAAAAGGGGTAATTGGTTGTTTTTGTCTAGGCCTACTAATTATGAACTTAGTTATAAAAAGGGGAAACTTTAAGAAAAGGGGAATGTCTAACTTAGTAAGGAATCTAGCCTTTGGAACTTTCTATTTATGAACTCAACTAGGATTTAAGTAAGACGTAAGTCATTTAAGAATTGTAAGGGAATAATGGGACACCGAGGAGCGTTTTAAAGAACGCTTTTAGGTGGGCGAGGGAAATAGGCAAATTTAATTAATTAATAAATTGATTTTCTGGTGCAACTAGGGGATCGGGGGACATGTGTACGAGGGAGTTTTTTCCTAATTAAATAAATGAAAAAGGAATCTAATGAGGGTTTGGGAAACTAATCACTTGAAAAATCTATAAAAAGGATGGTGGAGGAGGAGTATGGATCATGTCTTGTTTGCGTAAGGTTACGCTGCCAGAATTTTATCTTGACTGAACTTGTCTTGTGGGAGTTGGGATACCCAGCTTGGTAACGAGTGGTAGCTCGACCTTGTGAGGTGAGCTAGGAGCTAGCATTCTCTGGTATTATGTGTGTGTCCCCTTTGTGGCTCGGGGGGCTCGGGGGGAAGAAGAGTACCCCTAGCGTTAGTTAGGAGGTACCAGTGAGGTCTCAGTGGTTGGCAAGTGGGATTTGGACAGAGCGCAGGCATGGGACAATGACTACGGGTTCTTCACCTTCGGATTCGTTACGCACGTGTAAATTTGCATTGTATTTCAATCAATTTTCTATATATGAATATTATTAATGATGAATTCTAGATTATGGTTTAAGGGAAACAAATATTTGTGTGGTAATGAAATTGGTTAATTCCTTATGAAAA
>JZKD02S0394094.1:0-18296 GCA_000966675.3 Picea glauca | reverse complement strand
CCATTTTATATCATATACCATTAATCTATTAAATCCATTACATAAGTTATTAAATGTAGTTTGTAATTAAATTATTAATTAATTAATTACAATTATATCCTTTAATTAATTAATACCTCACTTAATTAATATCATTAATCATCTTTGTTTAATTAATACCTTGTTAACACAATTAATCCCCTAATTAGTTTTACTTTATAATTTCTTAAACATTTATCCAACTAGGGTCGTTACAAAAAATAGATCAAATTTTCTATAAAACATGAAGAAAAAGAGACTACTAATCACTTGCGTATAATTGAAACATATTTCCTCTCAGTAATCAACAACATCATCTCCAATTTCCTAAAAAAAACAAAACAATTTTAGTAAATTAGAAAAACAATTAATCATAACTAATTACTAATTTTTGTAAAAAAAGAGACTTGGCTACAGAATCAAAGATTTTGTAGCCAGTCTTAATTTTAGTAAATAAAATCAAACTTAAAATCGAATTATTTCGAATTAGACAACAGAAATAGAATAAAATTGTTTTACCATTAAACATTAACTAAAGAGGGGTCGAATAATTCAGAATTTATTATCGCCTTGACACTGGTTGCATTCTTGATGACTATGTTTCTTGATCTCTTGATATGTTTAGCTTTCCTCTCGACATGGGCCTTGAGATCACAGTTTTCTTGCCTCAACAAATCATTCTTGGCAGTAGGAGTTTTAATTCTGGACTATAGGAGACAAATGTTGGTGTAATACTGCTCGACCCAATGGAAACAAACATCAAATTGTACAGGAGAGATGGTAGGTCGATGAAGTGCATAGTCAAACAAGGATGTATCAGTCTTACCTGCTATTTGCTTCTGATCATGCATAATACCGGAGAACCCTTCTTTACCTTTAAGGCATGGTGGAAAATTTGTCACGAAATCATAAGGTTCAATAGGAACGATAACTTTCTTCCTGGAACCCTGAAATTCTGGAACTAGAAAATATTCTATCTTAGGATCTAAACCCTCATCGATATCGATCAGAATGATCAAGCTTAGATGAGTATTGTTTTGGTTCCTTAATTTCCTTGAAATTAGGTGACCTGCCTTCTTGTTCTTGAACCCTAAGTCCGTGCATTGTTGTTTTGTTCCTTTGCAAGGTTTCTCGACATACAACTTAATAACAACGTTCAGGCTAGCATCAATATCAGGCACAAGAGGGTCAATTACCTTCAATTCAATAGTCTCTTGTCATAAAATCCTACAGGTGAATACTTACTCGACATCCCTACGTCTAGAGGGTTTCTGTTGATAAACTCTGGTCCATTGATCGAAATACTAAAGTGGTCTTCAATCAGTGGCTTCTCTAAGTTAGGGTTTGCTGTAGGAACAGTCTGGGAAAAACCATTCCTTATCAAAAAATTCTCCCAATAGTCACCCATGGTCAACAGGTGATGCATCAACAATATCTTGACCAATCTGTGATGGAACAGGCTTGAATCAACACCCTGTCTTTTATATCGTTTGGACATCTTATAGAGACTTCTAAACAAGTAAAATGGCACATCTAAATCGAAACCAATGATGCATGAGTAAACAGATATGGTAGAAGAAGACCAATCCGTATCGACCTTCGCATGTCATGAATTGCTTGAGAATTAACAACAAACTATGCCATCTAGGTTTTACCAGAGAGATAGAAAGACCTTTTACACAACAATTGATCTTTCGGGATGTCATAAACAAACTCCACGAGAATCCTTCAATTCAGGCATTTTTGAACCATTTTTCACCCTTTGAGGGAAGCCCTATTGCTTTGCTCACAAACTCCTCGGTCAATTCTAACTGTGTGTCCCAAATTTTAGCTCTGCAACCATCGAAGGTTTGCGCGAAATATTTAGCCACTTGAAGATTATAACCCTCAAATTTCTTAAGGAAAACATCCCAGCCTTAGATTTTTAGGTCCTTAATGACATTGTCATGAGAAAGTAAAGAATGGCATCTATTCGGCTCCAAGAGAATGAAATACTCCATGAAAAATGTAACCAGAATGCAACAGGAATTACTCTGGATAGCTTTAGGTTCAGATCGTGGGAGCAGCAGGAACAAGTCCGAGTAGAGAGTGAAGACACACAAATAACATAACATGTGTGTTATCATCACTTATATAGTGGGAGTGAAAACCAGGGGTTTGATTGTAATCCTTACCATCCCTTGTGATCAGAGCCAAACATACAGAGTACCGAAACCCTATGCATGTAATGAATGGCTCATTAATATGTTAAGCCAACAAGGTGAGGTGTGGACGCGAGTACAACAGGTGTGTATTTAGTTGTATGACTGTTGGTACGACCATTGAATTCACGAGAGGACTATCAAAAATATCAAGGGCTCTTCACAAATCAAAATTAGACTATCAAACCATATAACAACCATATTAAAACCAAAATATCAAAAATAGATCATTCAACCATTAGATTTGGATTTCAATTAAATATGGGTGACCTTTAAAAGATGCTTCTAGGGCACAAAAATTATAACACCAAGCTAAGTTTTTATGTTTAATTCATGCTTTCAGTCATGAATTAAAATAAAACAATAAAAAATCGAAGTAGTAAAGATCAATAAGGTAGTCTTTCACCCAATACTCACTCGAAACCCTTAAAAAAAATGTTTACAAAAATGAGGTGATGGAAACTACAGAAACATGCAAATTCTTTCAATCATGTATAATATAAAAAATCATGTGTTTCTGCCAATAGGGTGCTAGCTTGGCACAAGCTCCTGTTCTCAAGGAAATCTTCCTGGGTCTAATTCTAAGATAGACATGGTCTTCTGTCTTGAACTCTCTGGGATTTCTCTTTCTGTCGGCATAACTCTTTTGTCTATCTTGAGAATTTTTCAGATTTTTCTTTATCTGAATTACTTTTTGTTCCATTTCTTTCATCATGCCAGGTCTGATTGTAATTCTATCCACTGGATTACTCCAACTGATTAGAATCTTGCACTGTCTACCATAGAGGGCTTCAAAATGGATCATCTTCAATGACTCTTGATAACCGTTGTTTTAGGAAAACTCTACCAATGGTAGGTAATATTCCCACTTCTTAGACTAATGCATTACATGCATCCTTAACATGTCTTCTAATATTTGGTTCACTCTTTCTATCTATCCATCCGTTCAAGGGTGATAGGCTATGCTAAACAACAATTTAGTCTCAAAACCAACCATTAAGGATTTCCAAAAGCTTGAAGTAAAGTTTGTGTCTCTGTCATATATAATTTCCCTAGGCATGCCATGTAGTCTAAATATCTCCTTCATGAAGATGTTGGCAATATCTATTGCCTTGAAAATTGACTTGACAGGAACAAAGTGAGAAGAATTTCTCAATTTTTCCACCATTACCATGATGACATCATTCTACTTCGTCGATTTTGGTAATCCGGTGATGAAATCCATGGATATGGTTTCCCATTTCCATTCTGGAATTGGTAGAGGCTGTAACAACCCTTCTAGGTGCCGGTGTTCTGCCTTAACTTGCTGACATTCTAGACACTTATCTAGATAGTCAGCTATGTCCCTTTTCAATCCATGCCAATAAAATCGTTTCCTAGTGGCCATGATCATTTTATGATAACATGTGTTAGCACTAAGCATCACCTTCAGATTGCATGGAAGGCAATCCCAGTACCCATAAGGTTATATGTAAATGCAAAAGTGTTTTTTAAGGGTTCAAATGGATAAGACTCAAGATGATAATGTTCTAACTCAGAAATCTGGGCTAGCATGCACGAGCAATAGGTCTTGACTAAATTCAATCATTAAGTGGGATTAAATGTGAACAGAGGGAAGACTTCAGTGAGAAGAATGTAGAGGTTGCTGTAAACATCAGGTCTGCAGACAACCTAAGGAAGAAAAACTCTAACACAAGATCTTCTTGAGTTCAAAGTTTAAGGAAACTAAAGAAACATCATAATAATATTATAATCAAACATACATCATAATATGACCACAACAATTCATGTGAATCATTCAATCATGAACAATTCAACATCAGAAGCAAATAAGCTGGACTAAGAAGCTGATTTCTATTAACCAAGATGTCTCAAATCAAGTATATAACCAGTTAACAATAACTTTATCAAAATATTACAGTATAAGGGATCCTATCTCAACCATTCGAACCTACTGAAGCATTTCATCTATCTATTTATAACAAAAAAGAGAGGAAACAACTGGAGGTGCGAGGTGGCCTTCCTCCCATGAAAATATCCTAGTGGAGTAGTGATGTGAACAGTCTCAGCATGATTTTTCATGGTTTCCTCTTCCTACTGCATAGGAATTAATTTTTCTATCTCAACAAGCTTCTTGATGCCTTTTCATTTATCTTTCTTCTTCTGTACAGGGATTTCTTCTTTCTTCTCCACACAAGGATTTTCTTCTTTCTTATCCATAGGATTTTCAATGCCTTGGCCCTTATCTTTCTTCTTCTGAAGGATAGAGACTTTTGGTAGGGCTTGTTCTTCAACAACCTCCTTAAGAGATGATGATATTGTGAAAGGCCTTCTGACCTTGATGCTGGCTGCTGAAGGAGATGAGGAGATATGTAGCTTATTCCCTTTCTTTGCTGTAGTTTTAGTAGAATAAATGGCTTCTTCTAACTCTAGTGGAGGAGGGGGTGAAAGGTCTCTCTGTGGAGAATGATAAGCCTCCTCCTCAGTTCTTGCAACCCCCTTGATGGCCTCTTGATTCTGAACAATAACTCTTCTCTCTCTCTTCTTGTTAGTACCTGCTTTAGCAACACTAGTGGATGGTAAAGGGATTTCTATCCGCGACAAGAACTTCATGTGAGAAGCAATAATGAAATTTTCCCATGACATATCCTTCTTACCCATATCTTCATAAACCAACATTCTAATCAACCCAAAATGAAAGATGCTAGTATCCATAGCCTTAGACTTGGATTGAACCCTGTCTGATATCTTGCCTATGCTCCTTAACAAATAGTAAGGAATGTTCATTTCCATTTTGCCAGTAAAATGCAGCAGAAGCCTTATATGGTACTGGTATAGTGTATTGAACCTCCCTTCACATGTAAAGTACCTGTGAATGATCCTCAATATTTTATCAAGCTGCTCAATCAAACGATTTCTTGGCACACCTTTAGAAATATTATCAACTTGATATTCAAGATTGAGTAAATCTTTGGCATAGGCTGCATCTAAGGCCATGGATTTAAACCAGTTCTCACTAGTGATAGGGATTCCTGTAGCAGCTGAAATATAGGTCTCAAACACCTCAAATTCTAGGTCCCCTACCTTGGTCTTCAGGCCATCAAAATGTAAGGCAAACTGCCTTGTCACCTCAGGATGACCTCTTTGCATATTTTGGTATAAAGAAAGGCATCCCACCCTTTGAAAAACTTCTCTGGCCATGGGATCTTCCTCGAATAGATGCATGTCTACAGGCTCAATTCTAACCACATTACCTCCCTTGTGTAACTTCTTCTTCTGAGGAGTCTTCATAGTTTAGGATAAGATATTTAGGTCTATGGAGTGGTGATAACTAGGAGGATTAAAGAGTCAAATCTCAAGTGGACAAGGCTTCCCCTTTACAAGAATTTCCCTAAATCCAGATTGGTTGTTAGCTGGCTAAAAATGGCTGTAAAAATCCCTCCCTTGAATGTGTGCAAGTATGAACAATAAGAAAAATATATGATGAAGGGATACCCTGTAATGGTCTTTGAAAACTGGGTTGAAACAACCCAACTTAACTATTAGAGGAGGCAGGGGAGAAACAATGTAGTTTGAGTAGCGTCTCTAGGTAGCACACCACACATGCAGAGGATAAGGCCTGCTAGGATATTGTGAGATCAGTGGAAAAGGTGAGTAGATGTATCAAAATCAATAGATAGGTGGTGAGATCTGCAGGTTTGAATGGAGGGAAAAAATTGATAGGATGGTGTGAAGAAAGATCTCCCCTAGCTGAGCAGGCACGATAATTACAAAAATTTCGAGCGCCAATTCTCCTTGAAATTGATGTGTAGAGGAGGATAAATGAGGAATAACTTTGGAATAAAGACAGTTCAAGGCCTCATCAAAATATCAGGAAAGAGTCACGAGAAATTCAACCTCCGAATCCACCTCAACATCAGATCTGGTAGCGTCGCTTCCAACTAGTCGGAACTGGTAGTTTGTGCAGTGCAACAATTTGAGTTTTTCAAAATTGAAAAACTGTTATCAGAGCTCATAAATATGAAATATTGAAAGAATATTTTAACCACCCTTGGAACTGAAAACAAGGAATATATGACATCATCATTGTAACCACAAACCATGGTAGACTATGATGGACAGGGAGTGTGCTATGAAAACTCCTGATGAGTTGGGAACGCTCCATGTCAAAAGATGATTGGACAGTAAGCAAAGGAAAAATGGGACAAAAAGGCAAGGATATGAGGGCATCAGTGAGGAAGATGGCATGTCAAATCAAGTTGATCACGGGGTGAGTCGATCCTAGTGTCAAATCATGAAGGGAATCAAAAGATAAGTTATGAAAAAATGGTCCTAAGTCAAAAATTTGTGTGAGGATCAAAACATAAGTCATGACTTAACACTTTATTTATAAAGCGGACCTAAACAATCACACTTTTAAAGGGGAAAAATAAAAAAAATTTAAAATCTAAGGGTTTAGGGAAGATGAAACTAAAGACTAAAAACCCAAGGCAACTTAGTGTGATAACAACCTGTATGACTAGTATATGGTCTCTTGTGTAGTTCATCGATTATGAACCTCTTCAAGTCATCACAACTTGGAATATACAATCTATTTCTGTAAGTTAGCAGGCCTTCATCAAGCATCTAATAGCCTTCATACTTTATCCCTATGGTCTCTTGCTTTAGGTATGACGTCACAGTCTTGAAAAATGAATATGTTTCTTGTGCATTCATGACTCTCTTCCTGACATCCGTTTCACAGGTGCTTACCGCTTCCAGGTGAATCATTTTCACACTTCTGCTAAGGGCATCGACCACACTATTTTCCTTTCCTTTGATGTGTTTGATTTCGAAATCAAACTCACTAAGGAGATCCATCCACCTAACTTTTCTAGCATTGAGCTTTGGTTGATCAAATAGGTGCCTCAAACCACAATGGTTTGTCGTAAGTACAAATATCCTACCCATGAGGTAATGCCTCCACATTTTTAAAGCATGCACTATGGCAGCCAATCCTAGATCATGGGTCACGTAATTAATTTCATGCTCATTCAATTTTATGGATTCATAGCAAATTACACGCCCTTCTTGCATAAAGAATCCTCCGATTCCTTCTTTATAGGCATCTATACACACCAGTAAGTCATCATCAAGTTCTGCAATCTTCAACATGGGTGCATGGGTTAGAAGGTATTTCCGTTCTTGGAATATTTCTTCACATTCTGATGTCCAAGTGAATTTAACCCCCTTTTTCTGAAGGGAAGTGATTGGACAACCAATCTTGGAAAATCCTTTTATGAACTTTATATAGTATCCTGCTAAGCCCATAAAGGACCTGATATTAGATACATCCTTTGGGGTAGGCCATTCCATGATAGATATGAGCTTGTCAGGGTCTACTGCCACTCCTTCTTAAGAAATAACATGGCCTAAGTAATGGACTTGCTTTTGGAAAAAGTCACACTTGCTAAACTTAGCGTAGAGACGATGCTTTCTTAGTACTTGAAGCAATAATTTAATATATTCCTCATGCTCCTCTCTGTTCTTGGAGTAGATTAGGATATCATCAATAAAAACCAATACAAATCTGTCTAGGAATTTGCTGAGTACATTATTCATCAAGCACATAAAAGTGGTGGGGGCATTGGTTAATCCAAATGGAACCACCACAAATTCATAGTGACCATATCTTGTCTTGAAGGTTGTTTTTTGGATGCCTTCATCCTTTATTCAGACTTGATGGTATCCAGACCTTAAGTCAATCTTCGAGAAAATAGAAGCACCCCTTAATTGGTCAAACAAGTCATCGATTCTTGGTAAGGGATACTTGTTCTTTATGGTTGTCTTGTTGAGTTGTCTATAGTCTATGCACAATCAGAGTGTGCCATATTTCATTTTCACAAACAAGGAGGGTGCTCCCCATGGAGACACGCCGGGTCGGATGTAGCCTTTGTCCATCATCTCCTTTAGCTGTAACTTGAACTCAAATATCTCTAGTGTACTCATCCTATAGGTCATTATAGACACTGGAACTACTCTTGGTGCAAGTTATATGGAGAAGTCAATGTATCTCCTCGGAGGTAGACCCGATACCTCTTCTAGAAACACGTCTTTATACTCTCTTAATATTGGGTGGTCCTCTCAGTTTGGTCAACATATTCCAACACCTGTATTTCATATGTAGGGCATCCTTTCCTACAATACTTTTTCATTTGAAGGGATGATATTCGTCTCACTGAGATAGGCCTCTAAATCCCTTGAAGGGTTATTTTTCTCCCTTCTTCATTTTCACACTCCAAAGTTTTATGGTAATAGTCCAACTTGGTTTTATAAGTGGCTAACGAGTCCATACCAACCAATAGGTCATAATATCCTAGGGGTAGTATGTTAAGGTTTGCTTGGGTGGGAAATCCATCTATAATGAATTGGCAAGCTAGTATGACCTATGCTACTTATCTTTTGGTTCCAGTGGCTAGTTGTACCAACCATGGCTTAACATGTTTAACTGGTTTCAATTTACACTTATAAACAGTCTGAGGGGCCACATAACTCAAATTAGAACCAAGGTTAATTAAAATAGAGTCTAGACGATTGATAATCATACCTTTCATCTTCACCACTGAGTCTTGGTGGTCGGCTTGGTTATTATCCAAGGATTCATAAATCTGTGGCATGCTCCTAGCCACATCATTGACTATGGTAGCTTCTTGGATATTGTAGACTCTCTTACTATTCTGTTGTCTATGTGGACAATCCATTAGTATATGTTCTTATCCACAACCCCAACATTTCAAGGGTTCTTTCTTTGGGTTATCAGTCTCACCTGGCGTTGGTCCAAAAGGTTTATTTCCACTATGAGAGGGGAAATGTTTCTGATACACACTTCTAGTAGGAAGTCTCATCCTAGAACCCTTCCCATAGTTCTTAAATCTTGAGGATTTAAACCCCTTATTCTTGAATCCCAAACTAATTTTCTTCTTCTAGTCCTCACGAGGTTCTCTCTGACTCCCGAACTATTCATAATAATACCTTGCCTTCTATATAGTGTCTTCTAAGGTCTTTGGCTCGTCAAACTCAATCCCGTTCCAGTAGGTCTGAGGTAACCCACTAATAAATTGCTGCATTTTTACTTTTTCATCCTTTATTTAGGGTACATACCTCAACAAATCAAGGAATTTAGTGACATATTCCTCTATGGTGAGCTATCCTAGGCTGAGTTCATAGAAATCCTTAGTATTCCCATCAAAGTATTTCTATAACATATACTTCTTCTTGAAGTGTTTCTCAAACTATTTCTATGACAAGTCCTTCTCATGGATTCCTTTCACATTCCTAAGGTGTTCCCACCAAATGGAAGCCTTTCCATTCAATTTCAAGATGGCTATTCGAGCCTTTAAGTTTTTAGAGTAGTCATGGACTCTGAAGTACTTTAAACCAAGCATCCAAGATTTTTCCTCTTCCCCTTTCTCAATCTCTCCATTGAAAGAGGGTGGTTTGGCTTTCTTGAAATTTTCAGGATCATGACTTTTGGAATACTTTCGATTCTTTCCTTTCCTTTTAGAATGCGAACTAGCTTTGCTACTAGAAGATCCCTCAGAGTTGCCAGTTTCCTCTCCAGAGGAATCTCTTGATGGGTGTCTCCTACCTCCTGGTTGGACCTTCCTCGAGGTACTCCTCTTAGTGTGGCCACTTATGGGACCACATTTTTCGTATCTAAGATGGGATTTGACTTCTTTTCCTATGTCGTCGGTCCACCTGATTGGTTGTGGGTCCATGATGCAGCTACCTCTGTATATCAGATAAGCTCTGCAACAAGAATACATTAATTTCCATTTGTTTTTCTTGCTCCTTTATCAACATTTCGTTGTCGGCCTTGCAAATCTGTAATTCGGCCATGAGACTCCTTACAGTTTCAACCAGATCTGGAGGGGTTTCCACCGCCCTCCTTTCGTCAGATTCTTCATCTCTGTTGTGGGAGCCATCCCCCACTTTATGGCATCACCATACTTTATACTTGTAGTTTTCTTGTGATTTACTGACTGCTTGAGTGCTGACAAAACACTTACTATTAGCCAACAGTCTATTAGTTTATGAACAACACACAATTCATATTTCTTAAATACACACACATTAGAAAGTTTCATTATTTTCTTCAGTAACAATTTAACTAGACTCTTTAGGAAAGAGGTAATATAGGGTGTCACCCTTAAAATTTCTTTAAATATGTTTTTTACGCAACTCATCCATGAGCCCAAGCAGGAAAAGTGTTGTAACCATGATCTGATACCAATATGTAACACACTCGACCCCTGGGTATCTTTCCTAGGGATGGGGCATCAAAATTTTTCTCTCCTTAACATCTCAAATCATCTATCCAAGGTCTTCATCCTCTTCTACTTACCCATAACGTTCTAATGACTAATACTAGGCTCAAATCTGAGATTTGGGTTGCAAGTTATGGCTTCCCAAATTTCTTCAGGCTTTCATTGGTTGAAGGCCACATGGCGTCCACGTGGATCCACCTCACATGTATTGTCTCTAAGTTCCTTCATCCATGGTGGAAGTCTATCCACCATTCGATCCCAACACTGGACTCAATATTCGTATAACACATAGGCATCTAACACGCAGGCCAATATGAAATTTGATATTTTGGCACTAAACGCCTCCTTACTGTCTATGCATGAGACCTTCCGAAGTCCTGAAGTCTCGAAGTCCCGTAAAATTTCCATGTGGTTCCGACCTTCGGGCCTTTTGGGTCTCTCTATTATGCTACACCCCAAATCCTCCAGAGTCCCGAAGTCTCAGAATATCAGAGTTCTAGTCACTTCACTAAACTCTTTGGCTAGGCAGGCACATACCAGGGGATGACACGTAGAAGGGCCAGGGGTGACACATGTCACGTTCCGATAGGCATATAGGGTCTACAAAAAGAACAAATTGATATGACACATGGCATATTGGTCATGGGTCCATATCACTCTGGTAACATTGGCTTGCCACATCACACCAGACTGATAACCTTCTAGAATCCCTCAAATCTCACGATCGAGATCCAAACACCTAGATCCATATATCCACGACTAAGATTGCTTCGCGATTCTGGACTTCGGGAGTTTTGCGATGCAAAATCCTCTTTTCTCCCAGAGTTGGTTAGTGCTGGGCTGACTATAGCCTAGATATGATGATTAGGAAAATTACTGAAGCGTCCTCGAATCGACATCTCTCGTTACTTCGGTCTTCAGATATTTTCGACACACCACACCTCAAATTCCCCAGAGTGCCCAGTCTCCGGACTAAAGGATCTAGCACCACACGTCCCCTGTATATTGACGTATGAGACGGATCCTGAAGGATCCTTAGATCCATGATCCAAATTACTTTGTGACTCCGACCTTCGGGGGATTTGACATTGCAACACCCCTTTCCTCCCAAATCGGTCAATGTTGGGCTGAATACATCATAAATTCGACGGCTAGGAAAGAACTCGAAGGATCCCTAGATCTACGGTCTTGGTCACTCCGTGACTCTAGCCTTCGGGGTGTTTTGGATTTACTTCCACTCCATTCTCCCAAAGTAGGACTTCTCTGAAGTACATTGTGCGGGTCCCTCCTCCTGAATGATCGGACGATAGGTGGGCTCCTAACGACCTCCCCCAAATCTACGACTCTCCTTTACTTTGTAATTTCAGAGTTTGGGGAGTTTTATGCTATGGCATATCCATTCTCCCAAAGTGGTACTCTGTCGAAGTCATCTTGTTGTAGATCCAACGGCTGAGGGAACCCTTGAACAATTTTGATCGGTGGCTCGCGGTACTTCGCGATGGGGAGTTGGATACCTGTTTAGTCGGTAAGATAGGTTCATCTAACCACTAGGGAAAATGCCCAACGTTGGTCAACCTTACAAGTAACTATAACTCTTGGTCACCTTCAACCAGTTTGTGACTATTAGTGCCGACAATACTCTGAAGTCCCGGACTTACGGAGCTCTGAAGCCAGAAGGACTTGGCTCCCTTAGGCTTAAGATAGGGTTCCTAGATCTTGGTCACATGGGTCCTTCCAAATCTCATGATTTAAACACAACTTCCTCATCATGAAATTGCTAAGGACCTTTTCATAAGATCTTGGTCGCACAACAAGGAGTCTGAAGAAGATATCCTCTTTAGATGGACATGGGTAGATTGATGCAATACTTTCTATCTCGACCATCCTATAGGTTTACATCCCATGCCACCTCGAAGGCTAAGTTGGGGCATATAGATGATCAATCAAAATCATAAGTTCACAAGAAGATAAATTCATACACATAACTTAATCATTCAATATAGAAACGATTCTTAGATCTATAAATACATGCATTCATCCATTTTTCCAATTCAATGCATAGAGTATG
The DNA here is from genome assembly GCA_000966675.3 of Picea glauca. Lineage (NCBI taxonomy): Eukaryota > Viridiplantae > Streptophyta > Pinopsida > Pinales > Pinaceae > Picea > Picea glauca. The sequence goes on along the minus strand of JZKD02S0394094.1, from coordinate 5,703 downwards.
AAAACACTTATCAGAGCCAGATAAAGTGATGCGACTGCTGAAAGGGTTGCCTATTTCCACCCAACCATAGGCTCAGTCAATCCTAACATATTTACCACTGGCCACCCTCGAGCTAGACCACGATGCTCTAAGAGAGAATTCTTTCTTTTGGCTCAACAACAGTCAGGGACAGAGGTTACTCTCCCCCTCCCACATGATATTGGAAACAAGTTCTCTCTATACCAAGTAAGGAGGCCTACCTGAGTACTTCCTCAATCACACAACACCCTCATTTATCAGCTTGTATCATAACCCTTCTAGCCATATCCTGCGACTAGAACACGTTTATTTCTTAGTTCTTCCTCGAACTTGAGAGCTTAGTCTCTCTTCTCTGCTTCTCTTCCTCTACCCACCACACCTTCCTTTATTTCCTTCCTCAGCAAATTGCGTGTGACCCGAATTCCTAGTCCATGGTCAGGTATGAAAGCCTTTTAGATGGGTGCTTTGCCCCATACCCTCATTAAATATTGAGGAGGTCTTCCCACCTACCAGTCTAACTGTAATTCATCTCTGGGTTAGAGGATTGTTCTGGTCCTGAGCAATTAAATCCAACAAGGTACTAGTTTGGTGGGGGTTATCTCAACCATTCATGGTTCCCCTCACCATATCACTTATAGAATCCGTGGTCTATCTTGACAAACCCCCATTTCAACAATCATGAAAAACTTATCCATTTTCTATTAATAACCAAAATTAAATTCATTGTCCTTTTATACAAAGGTTCATCAAATCAAACATTCACACATATCAAGTTTTCTATAGTCTCTTGGCCAATATATTTATATTTACAAACTGGGGGAAACATGGGTGTTACAAATATGATTTGATTATGCAAAACTATAAATATTTCTATTTTTCACATTAAATTATGGACCTATAAGTGATCCTGCTACTTTTAGATAGGATTGTAGCTTCTGTTTAGAAATATGTTTGCACTTGCATATTAGAATATATACACACTTAGAATTTATCCTGGCTTTAATGGAAAGTCTCTCTTCGAGGAGTAATTCACTTAGTTAGGGGTATTTGAGCCCATATACAGGTGGAGGTTTCTATTCAAACAAGAGTGGGTCTAATTTGGGACCTACCATTGATGAATTCTCCCTCGTATCGACGTTGATAATTTCTCCCTCTTCAACAAAATGGCTCTAGAAGTAGGGTTAGAAGAAAAGTTGAGCCCTTGGAGTCTATTATGTTAGTTTTTATCAACTAGTATCCATGGATCTTTCCTGTATCCCTTTATGGAGATGTACTTCTGGTCCTATACCTCCCAAAACTCCTAGAAATATGATAGATCTCTTGTCACGATTCAAATTCGATGGTGAGGGACAAACATCCACTTCTAAACACATTGTTCGGTTTTGTATGAACTGTTATTCTCATAATATCCATCACGAAGGAAATATTTACATATTTTTTACCCTTACTTTCGAAGGATGGTTCAAAGGATGGTGAGAGAATTTTCGAACCACTTCCGTCTATACCTGGGACCAATTGACACATTTACAATTATGCTAAGTTGTGAAGGAGTTACTCAATCCGAGGAAGGAACCAAAAAAATATCTATATGTATTCTCTATAAGTTGTAAATGTATCATATTCAAGTTCCATATTGAAGACATCCCTCCCATCGATGATTTTCTCCCGCAACTATTGGCCCTTTCTAATAAGCAAAACTAGACAATGGTGACTGAACCTGATATTACCATTAAGATTAGTAATGAGGAAACTCATTCCCTAACAAAAACAATTGCAGTTGAACCTTTTTCCATCTTTGGATACCCTGATTTCTTAGAGTGTGTCTCCCCTGACGAGTCTTACCAATCCTCACATCCCTCCATACCCCCTTTTCTCCTAGATAATGAAGATGAAATTCACACTGAAGATCTAGATTCCTCCATTTCCTATGAAAATGATATGGGGGAAATTGGTTCATAATATCTTGAGAAACTTCATGTCAAAATGATGGTTATGTCATGATCTCATGACTTTGATTCATCTCATACATTCTCAAAAGAAGCAGAGGAAGTTATAAAAAACCTGAGGGAAGCTACTTTGACCTCGTGATTCCCAAACCACCTTCCACAATAGAAAATAGGGAGTCTGATTCAGTTTTTCTCGTTGGTAAATGCAAAGCATCCTCCTAAGATCCCATCAGTAAAAAACCTCACATTTCATAGGAAACCATGGTATTTTATGATCCTTGGTCATCATGGATCATCCCTGGCTCCTCTTTTTACTTGAATCCAGGTGAACACTCAATGCTTTCACCTATAAAAAAATGATCACCACAAAGAAGGAAACAATATATTACCCTTGAACCTATCAATAGGGGATATTGGGGATGATTTCCAAGATATCCATGCTACAAGCATAAAACCCTACTATATCACCTTTCCTTCCGACAAGGCCACAACATAGATAATCACTCTCACATATGATTCCCGCACCGTCTTGACTACAATTACCTTGTATTACATTGAAAAAGGGGATACCTCCCATATTTCTATATTTTACACTTGCTTCTCCCACATTGACATGTTTCAAGGAGTCATGAGTATCCCAATTGTGATAATTCCCCCAATTATCTCTCACATCTTCAGGATAGTCAGTTTCACCACCTTGACAAGGTAACCTGGGAGGATGAAACCAACATCCTTTGCACTACGCCTTGTGAAAAGTGAACCTTGACTGACCTAGAGTGGGTTGATATCGGCTGCAAATTGAATCCTGATCATTACCTCTTCTATCATTTGGGTGTCATTATCTCTAACAAAAAACCTTTCATTCTCTTTTTGCTTACCAAATACTCTCCAGTCCAAGACTGTTTTACCCCTTGGAACGTGCTTGACTCTTTTATTTTTCCAATTTATATAGTCGCATATTCTAACTCGTAAAATGATACATATTTGGTGGGAGTACCCCTTCACTTTTCACTTTTTTAACACTTATGGAGTATTATGGTGTAATATGGTACATATACGTAGGCAAAGTAGAGTGCAATTATTGTACCCTTAATGAGGTTGACCCTTTACCATTTGCACTTTTTCTGCAGCATAAAGTGAAATTTTCAAATATTATCCATCACAAGACATATTCCTGTGTTTTCTATACATGTAAGGTCCATACTAAGTTCTCTGCCGAAGGAGACAACTTTATCAAAGATTGCATTGTTGATAATCTCCCTAGTGTTATGTTTTACCCTTTCAATATCACACTTAACTGGAAATATGAAGAATTACGGAAAACTGATACCCTAAATTTCATGCATCAGGTATTATATCTATGTGAAGGAACTTCCTAGGTAATTCATGTGGTGATTTATAAAATTGATTGTTTTCATAGGCTTCCTGGAAATCATAAAAATCATGCATTGCTTATTTTATCATGGGGAGACCTTAGGTATAACTCTCCACCACAATATTGTTTCCTCCCACATGAGTACTATGATACTTTTACCATACATCTCGAGATACTTCATGATGGGTTAAGGCATCCTCTCCCACCTATTATTCTTGTTCAAAACAATTATAATATCTTTGGTAAAGGTCTAAATGGAGTAACAAATATTATGTATAATCTAGTAACACTCCATGTTTTGCTGCTAACTACTGATGCATATATGATTGCATATTTTAGGCTACTTCGATGGATGCATTGGAATTATGAATTTATTTGACCCTATGTTGGGACATATCAGAATAAGAGTAGGGTAGAGTAGATTAAATTGCTTGATTTCATGCAGTTTAGTTTTCATTCACAATAAATTCAATTATGAAGTCAATTTTTGTTTCATTGTACATAAAGTTTCTTTTTTGTTTTTCTTTTATTTCTTTTTATGTACTATGATTTCTAATAAGATGCTCGCTATAAATATCCATTTGAAAAAATCAAGTGAATAAAGGAAAAAGATTGAAATTCCCCCCTAACCTCCCTTCTTGAAACAACAAATTCAGAACAAGGGGAAGAAACTTTCAGCTATCTCTCTTGCTCAAATTTCAAACAAATCCATAATTGAATCACTATGGTCTCTGCAAAAGTGGATTGCTTTATAGACAAATGGTAATACATTTTCTAAATTTAGAAATGACCTATTTGAGGACTCACAATATCCATTTCTATCTCCCTTTTAGGGACATAGTTTTCACTTTCATATGATCACTGGTTTTTCCATCAGGATCATGAATCCTTTTTATATACTTGGCATACTAGAATTGTTTATCTTCTAAAACCAATTATGATCATAAAGATATTCTCCTCTCTTCCTATTCTTTGAATCATGCACCAATTGGTGATATCAATGACACATACTGTCTTCGTGATGATCATGGTTAGATGTTTCTAAAGAAACAACGAGATTGCATCATAGCATTACCATCACATAATCAACAAGTGATAATGTCAAATATTGGTTATACAAGTTAACCACTTCTTTTGACTAACGATATAACCCCAAGGGATTTTTAATGTTCCATTATATAATCCCTGATTAAATTTAAAATGGTGGTGAGAAATAGTCCAATCAATAAGGAAAATTCATGTTTCTTATCTTGGCTTCAAAAACCGATCCCTGCACCCCGAATGGCTCCCTTTGTGGGATAAAGTTGTTCTAAATTACTCTCTCAAAGGTGAAACTGGATCTTACTCTCAATCCATAAATACCTTGACCAATCATAGGGAATTATAAGAACACCTTTCCCAACCACACTTCTGTTACGAGGGAAAAATTCTCTATGGCCAAGGGTAAACCACAACAGACAGGCATGACTGCAGAAATAAACTCAATTCCAACATATGCTATATAAACTAATGTGCAAGATAAGAAAAACTCGTACCTCTATCCAACGTTTGATGATGTTCCACCGTTGAGCACTTCGACCCAAAGATTTATAGCTGCAATAAGTTATTAATAGATGAGCAAAGCAAGTATATAGTGATGATATAGAGGGATTAGCACATCAAATAGCATAATCCATTAATAAACATTATAAACACGCCCATGGATAATAATCATATATTTGCAATATACCAATAGGACATGAAAGGAGTATTTCTATTAATAATTGATCAACATAAGTGACAACATTATAGACTTCCGTGTCGATACGGTTCGAAACCAAGGAACCAATTTCCTTCCAAATGGGCCTCCACCACTTCAATCCTCCACCAAAGGAAAGCTCATAGGAGAGAGAAAATTAGGTTATGTCAACAATAGGGAAAGGGCTTGGGGGCTGAACACTATGTTCAGACTTGAGGGACAAAGGGATGCATAATCAATATGAAGTAATTTCTCCAGAGTAAATTTTCTCTCAAAGTTGAATGCTTTCTCCTTTTTTCCATAGCTCAAAATTTGTCTTTTATAGCCTTCAAAATGCAACAGAAGGGTCGAGTAAGAACGTTTCCAATATATGGAAGGCTAAGGATCATATATCTCCTGTCGTGAAATGGAAAATCGACTTACTTTTTTATTTTCTGGCACAAATCCTGATGTACGTGGGTTGTAGTGGAGAAACCAACGTATACACATCTTGTAAATAAGATAGGGGGCATATATGTGGAAAAATGTATATTTTTGGCTCTGGATTCATCAAAAAGGGATGACAAGTCTACATAGGGAAATGGAAAAAGGCCCTCTGTGCAAGATAGCAATGGTGAGGCAAATCT
>JZKD02S0394061.1:0-18297 GCA_000966675.3 Picea glauca | reverse complement strand
CGAAAGAAAGTAATAGCACAAAGACTATACATATGTTACAAAAAGTTACCCATAGTGACTCTATGAGTAGTACTTCTTGAGGTAGAGCCCATTTCTAGGCTCTGCCAAAGCATTTTCTTCAAAATCGACCAGACGATAAGTGCCTTTTTTTAACACCTCCTTAACAATGAAGGGTCTGAACCACATGGGTTTAAACTTTCTTTCCCCCAGGGGGTCCTTATCTTGGTCGCAAACCAGGACAAGGTCGCCCTCAGAGAAAACCCGAGGACGAACAGACCTATCATATTGACACTTAACCTTATGTTTATGAGCCTCGCTGGCCAGTGCCGCATCACGACGCTATTCATCAAGCTGCTCTAGGTGTACTAACTGTTCTTCAAGTAGAGAAGTGTCTGGCAATAACTGTACTGCCAACTTCAGAGATGGAATTTGACATTCGATGGGCAAGACTGCCTCCAGCCCGTAAACAAGTTGGAAAGGTGAGAAACCGGTTGCAGTCTTAACTGATGTTCGGTAAGCCCATAATGCCGAGTATAACATCAAATGCTAGTTTGACTTGGCTGAGTTGATGGTTCGCTGTAGCATTGTCTTAAGCATTTTGTTAACAACTTCCACTTGCCCATTGGCTTGGGGGTAGTAAGGTGATGAGTGTTCCTGCCGTAACCCAAGTTTTGATGTTAACTCAAACATCATTTGGTTCTGAAAGTGACTGCCATGGTCAGTGACAATCTCTTTCGGGACTCCGAACTGTGCTATAATCTGGTTAAATAAGAAGAGAGCTGCAGTCTCTCCATCATCTTTGAACGTCGGCATAGCTTCGACCCACTTAGTGAAGCAGTTGACAGCTACAATGATATAGCGGTGCCCCCTTGCTTATGGGGGGGTGCATGTAGTGTAATCAATCCCCCACTTGGTGAAGGGACCGACTGTGATGACATAAAACATGGGAGCTGGATGTGCCCTCATCTTCCGTGAGAAGACTTGGCATGGATGGCACTTCTTGACCGACTCGATGCAGTCTTTAATAAGTGTGGGCCAAAAGTAACCTTCTCTTAAATTTTTTTGGGCTGTTGCCAACCCAGATAAGTGACCGCCACAAGCTCCTGTATGACAATCGTTGAGCACTATGACAACCTCCTCATGAGTGAGGCATCGACGCAAGATACAATCTACGCCTCGCCGATACAAAGTATCATTGAGTATAAGATAGTTCTTGGCCTGATGGCGTATCTGTCGATGCTCATCGCGAGAAGAAGAGGTAGGACACTTCAAATTCTAGAGATAGATCAATATATCTCCGTACCAGGGGTCAGACGATTCGATCAAAAACATATCCCCCCAGATAGGCGATTCCTCAGGCACAATGTCACCTGACTCTACCGAAAGTTCCGAAATAAGTTCTGCGAAGACCAACGACTTTTTTGACTTGGCTGAAACGAAGTCTAAGTCAAATTCTTGGAGGATGACCATCCATCTACTGATTTTTCTGCCGATAACTCGTCGTGTCAACATGTACTGAAATGGATTCACGACAGCGATGATGGTGGTCTTGCGAAATAGAACATAGTGACGAAACCGTTGGACAACATGGACTGCTGCCAACGCAAGTTTTTTGAGATGGGTATAATTAAGTTCCGGTCCTACGAGGCCTCAGCTCAGGTAATAGATCACGTATTCAGAAAACGAATCATCTTCCTGAACTAAAACCATGCCTATGGTTGACTCTGTGGCAGCCAGATATAATAGGAAATCCTTGTTATAATTCGGTGGCCGTAGCAGAGGTGCGGTTGTAAGGCGTGTTTCAATGCGTCGAAAGAGCGCTGTGCTGCTTCGTCCTAGAGAAAAGGAACGTCTTTCTTCAGTAAACACATGAAGCCCTTGGTGATTTCAGCATAGTTGGCGATGAAGCGTCGTAAGAAGTTCACCTTGCCTTGAAGACTCTGAAGTTGTAAAATTGTGCGTGGGGGGGGCAACTGGACTATTGCCTCCACCTTAAAAGTATCGACCATAATCCCCGTTGTTGAAACGATGAAACCTAACAAATGTCCTGACGTGATGCAAAAGATGCACTTGTTGGGATTTAAGCGAATCCGGAAGTAGCGACAGTGTTCGAAGATGAGTCGGAGGTGCATAGGATGATCTTTTCTCTTGCGAGAGCGTGATGCTAAATCATCTAGATAGGCCTCAACTATATGTTTGAGGTCATGAAATGCAAAAGACATGGCCCGCTGGAAAGTGGCTCCAGCGTTCTTGAGACCAAAAGACATTTTTCGATAGGTGACTGTACCCCACGGACAAATGAATGCCGTTTTGTGTTGGTCCTCAGGTTTGATTTGGATTTGGTTATAGCCTGAGAAACCATCCATGAACAAAAAGGATTCACAACCGGCGCACTCATCAATGATCTGGTCGATGAATGGGGTTGGATAATTATCTTTCAGACATGCCTTGTTCAAATCACAGAAATCGGTACAGACATGAATCGTGCCTTATTTTTTATCAGCTGGCACAGGATTTGACACCCATTGAGTCAAGTGAATAGGGTATATGAACCCTGCCTTAAGCAATTTCTCAACCTCAGCCTTGATGGCTGCTGCCTTCCTAGGATTAACTGGACGAAGTTTCTGTCGAACAGGCTTAGCGTCTGGATACGTAGTGATCTCATGTTCAACTATTTTCGGATCGATGCCTGGCATTTCCTTGTAAGACCAAGCAAAAACATCGCGAAATTATTTAAAAAGATCCGTGTAAATTTGAATCTCTTCGGGGGAGCAATATGCTCCGACGAAGACATTCTCCACGATTCCGGGGTTTTGGGAGATATTGATGGGTATCGTGGCAGCGATAGTCACCATATTTCCCTCAGCATAAATATCCTGTGTAGCTAAGAGGTTAATGGGACAAGGCTGATCTCCCGTCATGGTGATAGTGAATTCCCCTGCCTCGATTCAGTGTAACTCTGAGAGGAAATATGATCTGTGATGAAGATCTTCCCAGGGTTTGTCTGGACCAGTCATTACTTCGATTATTGCTTCGTCAGAAGGAAATACTAAATCTAATGAATCGGAGTTGACAAGAGAATCCTGAGCCCAGATAGGCTCAAGGCGTGGATCCAACTCTTGTGCGGGAATCAGATCAGGGGTAGCTGAATCTTGCTGGACCAAAGAGTATGCTACTTCAGTAGCCGACAAGGGCATAGACATGCCCACATGCCCCTTCGCATCCATCGTGTTTGATGGGGAAGGAAGAATCCACGAATCCTGAAAGTAAGTCGTGTGGAACGACGAAACATGGAAAATCTCAGCCTTGTGGTGAGTCGATATAAACTTGACATCGCCTTGAGGAGGTGGATAATCGAAGGTACCCATCAAAGATGGGCACAAACCAACTCCTACATTGACGACACCATCTTGAGGATTATCTACCATGGGAACCGTGGATGCCCCCAAGGCTGGGTCGGGTCGAGAGAAGGACAACTGATCAATAGTCACTATTCGGCCTTCATGTGGAAACAGTAAGACTCGGAAAACTGTAGCGACCACCGCTTGCATTGCATAAGTCCAACTATGACCTAACAATAGATTGTAGTTGATGGGGGCGTCAACTACCTCTACTTCAACGCACACGGTCTTCCCCCCTAACTGCACAGGGAAAGAAGGAATGATGCCATGCGGTCGGAAAGAATGACCATTGAACGCGGTAAGGAGAGTAGGTGACGGAGACAACTCAGGTTGACCGATGGCTTTCCAGCATGATAACGACATAACGCAAGTCGAAGCACCCTCGTCTACCACCGTGCGGAAGATATTTCGTGTAAAAGTTTTCGTGGGGTGAGCCACTACTATCTGAAATGCGATGTGGTAAGGCAAACGAGGTTTCAAGTCAGTCATATCTAACATGATGGTACCCGGGTTACAAGTCTCAGTAGAGCCTAAAGCAGTCAACAAGGCTTTCCTCTGAGCAGGACAACTTTGGAGGAACTCCAAAGCAAACATAGCATAAGGGGTTTGGGATAAATCTTCCACCACAGAGTATTTCTGGGCGGCCCTTGTGTTTGGATTGTGAGAAGCCCTCTTAAACGTGACCTTTGGAATGCATGTCATTGTTTCACCCAACATCTTCTCGATCTGTAGAGGAAGAGATGGGATCTTGGCTTCCTTGCCTTTCTCAGGGGCGCTTGGTTTGCTATAGTCATGTGCTCTAGTCATTATGAAAGCATCACTTTTCACCATATATACGTTCGCGGAAGATGAATTGTTTGGGGGAGGGCAGTTTTCTTGGCTGCCCACCTCCGCACTTGTAGAGGCTTGGGTTAAATTTTGCTAATGCTGAAAGGGATTAGTCAACACGGCTTGTTGTTGCTGTGTGACAAACTTTTGGGCCTCCGCAAGTCAAGGACACAGATGAGTAGGGTGGTCTTCCACACACAAGTTGCATAGATACCTCGCCTTCCATTTTTCGGTAGTGCCCTCGCCAGCATTATCAGTTGGTTTCCTATCCCCCTTACCCTTCTTGCATTGTTTTTTCTTCCTTTTGGGTTGCTGGTTGGCCTTTGGGTTAGTCGTTTGTACGGAGTGTACTTCTGACGTTTGAGTAGGAGGAGTAGCCAAAGCAGTAGTCTGGTTGGCCGCTGAGTGTTGTATAGATAACTGCTACAATTGTTTTGTTAATTGCTCAGCGGGCTTGGTTTGTGTCGAACCAACTATACCATCGGCATGTGGTCCGACTCTCTGTCTCGTTTTATCCAGAATCGATCGTGGTGCATCCGGCAGGATGGTGTACAATAGACCAGACTGAGAATAGATAAGCTCAAACTGTTGAGCCCTCATGATGGCATATTCCTCGGTGAAAACCCCTGAAGTCGCGACGTCTTTGGATAACTACGGAACTAAAGACTTAAGGAACCACTCAAGCAGGAATGTTGGTGGGACGAGTACCTTGATAAGACTCTTTTGGCGTTTCCACTCTCGGATATGGTCTGAGATATGGTCCACTGTCGTCTTCTCGAAATTGGCTAGCAACTCTGTGGCGGCGTCGTATCTCATAGGTAACTAGAAATGGTTAAGGAAGTCCATCGCCAGTTCGCCAAAAGAAGAGTATCGTGAACGATCAAGCTCAATGTACCATTTCGCGACACTCCCAATAAGAGTGCGTTGAAACAATCGCAACTGGACGGAGTCATCTTTCAGTGAGTTAGATGAACACCAAAGGTGGAAAGTAGTCACGTGATCACCTGGATCTTCATTAGGCTTGGCCTCGAACTTTGGGATGTCTGAAGGAAACTTCGTCGGCATAGGAGGCCAACGCGGATCGTGACAGATAGGATCATTAAAAAACCGTGTTAAATCTGGCAAGTGTAACGTCGCCAAGAAAGGTAATTTAGGTTGCTGCTGATAGCTGGGATAAAAGGGTTCTGGAGTTGGACTGGCACCAGGTTTCCAGGAAAAGTTTGGTTCCTGGCCCGGGTTTTGGTAGAAACCGTGGCCCTAACCAGCGTAAGGGTTTTGCATTTGAGGAGACATCATTTGTTGATTCCCCATGAAGGACATAGGATGTTGGGAATTCATCGTGTTTGACGGACTTGGGGAAGGATTACCCCATGCTGGTCCTGAGGGGAGAGGCATAGAAGTCTGTCTGGGGTTCCATTGACTGTGGAAATAATTACCCCAGAACGACATTCCAGAGGATGGAACGGATCCTTGTGCTGAGTTCCAAGGTCCTAGTATATGTGCCCCCGGCGCAGGAATAGTACCCTGTGCCGGTGTAGTTTGTCCAAAAATGGGTGTGCCCCCTGATGGGAAAGCAGGGGATGCGAAAGTGTTATTACCAAACGTCCCGTTCCAAACAAATGGTGACGCACCTACCGACAGAGTTTGCGCAGGTGTTCCTTGACTCCCGACTCCAAATGGACTCGTGTGTGCAGGCTGCCCGGCGGACTGCTGATGCAATCCACTGAGCGAAGGGGACGAAGGAGGGATATGACCTCCAGCGTAAGGAAAAGCATTGAAAGGGACATGAATGCCCCCAAGTTGACCTTGCAGAGGAGCGTTAGAGCTCCCTGCCCCCAGACCCAAAGTCTGTAAAGTGGAGGAAGTGAGTACAGGACTTGTACCTGAACTAGGCATACCATATGAAAACGAAGCGCCTGTTGCACTAGGTGTGTAAGGAGGTGTGGCCGCCGCAATAGATGGGGACGGTCCACTGTGCGACGTAGTTGCGGCCGAGACCGTGGTGGCCCAGACCACCGACAAAGGCAAGTTAGGAGAAGCTTCCCCTATGGTAGCGACAGTGATAGGAATGGAAGAATTCCCCGAGGAAGTAGCAGAGTTTGGTTCCACAAATGAGTTAGGCACTGAAAGGCGTTCGTAAAATTGAATTGGCACAATAATGTCCGACCAAGTATCAGTGTTTGAGGTTTCAACCAATCCAAGATTGGCGGTCGATTTCTCGGGGGGTTGTTTGGGCTCAAAAGCCCCGGTTGCTTCGAAAGACCCTTGATGGTCTAGCTTCCGCCTCAATGGTGGCGGGGGTGGCTCCAGTATAACCGGCGGCAGGCCCAGAAGCCTTCGTGACCGACGGAGTTACGAATCCTCCACTGTGTGAGAAGATTCACGACACTCTAAGGTATTATATATGGACAAACAGTAACACTCACTAAAAGAAATACCTTAGAAGATAAATCAAGCAAGCACTAAACTAGTTGGAAGAACAGTTACAACAACCAACACTAGAGCAACTTACCGGTGCAAGTGCAACTCGAATACGGAAGCACCCTTCAGGTATACTCTGCAAAGTGTGGCCCGATGTCTATCCTAGGTACCTCGGTATACCCTCGCAGTCACCCGTGTATGTCCCTAGAAAATATTGGCAACTAGTTTTCCATCACGTGAACAGTCACCAGGCGGGTACAGTCGGCAATCGGGTAGACCACAATGAGCAGGGTATCAAGCCCGAAACCTGTCAAGGGTATCGAGAGCAAATGGCCCGAAAGACAACTGAAAACCTCGAACGGATTTGAGACCCACAAAGCTCCGTGGCAAATGCAAACGACGGAATCCCTTAACAAATCCTCGATATGTGTTCTCCACAACGCTCGGTCTAGCTTTGGAGGGGTTATCTCCGCTACCTTTCCTTACGTGACCTCGTGTGTAGCCCCTATGTTAGAGGGGGGTCTTGAATAACTTTCCATAACTGGACTTCTACACTCCCTATTGACAGACTCCAATGTTTGGTTTGGGTGGCCTTGGAGAATTTACTCTCCAACCTATTCCAAGGCCCCATTCTTAAGCTAGTGTATGTACCCTACAAACAAAAAAAGTCTAATCGATTTTAATTAGCGTTGCTTTTAATGGGATTTTTTAAGTCACAAGGTATGAAAGTGAAACTGAAGGTGTGTAAAAAGACTCAAAGCAAAATGAACAAAATATTCTTGGAAACAAAAACTTTTACTAAAATGCAAAACCAACAACGTTTCAACAAGAAAGACTTATTTTCTTTTCAAATTTACTAAGATTTCATGCAGTAAATATGAAGGACTTTCGCTCAAATATGCGAGCTACTTATACTCTACATGCACTGCAAAAACTTATGCAAAAAGACTTCTTTCCAAGCTACTGATGCAACAACACAATCTTCAAATCAAGAAGAAAATGAAACAATTTTTTTTTATTGCAAAATAATGCAACAAGGAAAAATGTTGACAAGAACAAAACCAAGAGAATGGAAAGAAAAATCTAGCTTAAAGCACAGATCACAACAGAATCAGAGCACAAAATGCGAAAAACAATCAAGACAACACCGATTCTAACACTTGCCTAAAAACCATAAAACAAATATTTTTTCTCTTTTGTCTTTTCTATCAAAACATCAACTAACAAACAAAAGCTAAGGATAAGATGCCCTAACCTGCTGACTATGAAGCTCCAGAATCTACACCCCTGAGAGGAGTTCTTCTCACCACAAGAGGGGATGACTGCCCCACCCAAGCTGAAAAACTCCCAACCAAGCCCGCGACTGTCACCAATACAGCACGCGTGCCAACGCGTGCTGAGTTACAACAGTGCGCGGGTACCCACGGGCTAGCCTTAAACATGCCGCAGGTCTGTATAAAAGCCAAGATAAGACAACACACAGGCAGCCTAGACCTAGAAAAGGCCTCTGGTATTGACAACCAGGGTCTCTAAAAGGATTGGATGCTACCACTTCAACATAAAAGAAAAATTTTCAAAAAAGAAAATGAACGCAAAGAATAACCAAAACAATAAGGTAGACTGAAAGTAAGACAATAAACCAACAAGACCCAGACAGGATCCAGAAAGCCCCATGAGAAGGTAAAACTTCTGACAGGGAAGAGGAAACTGCCTCTCAAGCCTTCTGAAAGCTACACGCCACTGAAACCTCTGCAGTAAGCGTTCAAACGCGGGCTACAGGAGGTTAGGGCGCGGGTTACACGCGTGCAGGCCTTCTGCAGGCCGCGTGTACCTCTGTGTGTCCCGATAATGGATGTCAAACAACAGTCAAGGCAAAACTTGTATTGATAACCAGGTTCCCTGCTAGCTTTGACCTAACAGACAACAACTAAACAAAGAAACTGAAACTCTACTTCTTTGAACTACCCAAAAACCTTCAATGAAATCCGGAAACCCTAAGAGTAAATCACCCCCAGTGGAGTCACCAATTCTGTTGTGGGGTTATTCTACCCTACGGACTAACAAGCTAGGGATTAAAATTGCATGCAGATCATGACCCTTCAGAAATAACTTTTAACCTTCTACCCCAACCTAAAACCCTTTTTCACAAGCAAACATGGGAAGAACCAACTAACCTTTTTATCGGCAGTTGGTGTAGATCCTCTGTTGAGATTTATCTCCTTGCTACTGCTGCTCCTTCCAAAAAGAGATCCTGCAATCAAGATAAAACTATGCATGCATGCTATTGTTCTACTAGAGGGTTAGAGATTAAACACTAATCACATAAAACATATAAGACTCATGTATTTGGGACGGGAAAAGTATATTTTTATTAATCTCAAGATGAATCAACTTACAATGATTATAGAGACCGGCCACCGTTCCTCGATCCTGATTCTGGGCTCCTCCTCTTCTTTGTCCTCCAACTGCTTTGCTTGAATTCTCCTAAAGCTTGAGGAAAGGCTAAAGGGTTGGGACAAAACGGATTCGGCAATTGGGCAGAGTTTCTTTGCTATGATTTTGCTCCTTTGAATAGTACCCCTACCCCTTCTTTTATAGGCTAGAAGGAGCTAGGGTTTTAGATGAACTCTCGGCCATGCATGGATGGGAGTTCCAGTTAACTGACCCAAAGCTTTTCATCCCGGCGGAAACTTTCCTGATTTTTTGCTTTGTTAGGTAAACGCTTGCTGTAGTGGGCCAGCCCGCGTTCCAACGCGTGCAATATAAGGCCTGCCAGCGCTCCAACGCGTCCAACAGTGGGTCAGGGCGCGGGTTACTTGGTTTAAGAGGTTTTTAAAGAGTCTGTTCAGCATGGCTTTGGCAATGAGGGGAAATGAGTTGGCCTGATGCCAGGTAAGCATGGAGGGTGCAATTTAGGGTTATAACACAACTACATGCAGACCTTCCACAAACCTCCCAGCCTTAGACCATGCTACTCATCACGCTCAGCAGTGGGTCACCTCCGAGCTGGGACTAAGCTCCACCCAAGGCAAGGGAATCCTAGACTAGGCCGAGGCTACAGGAAAACTGCACAGTGCAATCAAAAGGATTCTCTCCAGGAGCCTTCTTACACCCACTACTCACAGATTCTCATTCCACACATGCTTGTTCCACACAGGAGTATACACCTTCATTGTCACACAGTCGATCGATTGCTTCACCTCCCTCTTAGGGTCTTGAGAATAGGCCAGATCAAGAATTCTCAGAGCTCCATAGCTGGTGCTGGACTCTCTCTGGGAGAAAAGCACTTCCCATCAAACTCTCTCACCTGGAAAGAGCTGCTCATACGCCTGAAAACCTGCCTCTTCTACCACGGGCCTGAGAACTCGCTTCTTCAGCCACTTTCGACTTAGTGCCAACAAGGTACGGGTGACAACAATGGTAAATGGTCAAAACAACTCAAGAAAACAGAAGGTATCAACCCAAATGGTCTAGGTACGAACTCGGCTCTGCAAGAGAGGATATGTTGGGTTCAAGGATGACACAGGTCGCCTTCACGGTTCTAGTTTTCAGAGGTACGTGGTTATGTATAGGTCAAAACGCAGAGGCCAGGTGGAATTCATGGGAATTAGGAATGGCAAGTGAACTCAGGCAGAGGGTGAAAGAATGATCAACGAACCCCCCAACATAGCCGACGCTTCAGATTTTAACTGCATGCGCCCAAGTAGACACTTGTTTTCCTGGAGCTGCATGTGTTCCCTTTTTCACACGTTGCCTCTCACAAAACTTAGGATAAAAACATGTCTTTCACACAACTTTGGAATAATAATAAATTATTATTCTCAATGACTTAAGCCCCTAAGATTAGCCCCTCTTTGCAACCTTTCAACCTCGTTTTCCTTACCCACCCTGTGGAAGCTTAGTCCCCCATCACTCTTTCTTCATGGCCAGTCTGCACACAACGATGTTTAATCTTTATTAATGTTCTGCATAATTACATATAGAAAAACAGGCTCCTGGCCTTTAACACTTAGGCTCTTCGGCCTAATAAACACATAAGCCCACCAACTTATCAACACTCGACTCACCAACCTACAAAACATGTTTACAATTCATAAATACCACTGGGGCTTGTCCTTGGGGATATTACAATCCCCTCCCCTTATTTTTGTACTATCCTCAGTGCAACTCTTTACACAACATCAACAAGATTTCCAAAATCTTCAAAAAGATGCGGGTATTCTACCCACATAGCATCTTCATGCTCCCATGTTGCATCCTTTGGATCATACCTGGTCCACTGGACCTTTATAAGCCCTATGGCTCGATTCCGAAGCTATTTGCTATTCCGGTCCAATATGAGCATCGTATGCACCTGCAAGATGCCTTCTTGCTCCACTTGAATCAATTCCAATCAATCACATGATTAGGATCAGGTATATATTTCTTAAGAAGTGAAACATGAAACACATTATGTACAGTCATGGATGCAGTCAATGCAAGCATATATGCAGTTGGTCCTATCCTTTCTAGGATTTCAAATGGCCCACAAAATCTGGCTGCCAACTTCGAACAATTTCCCAACTTCATGGAAATTCTATTGGTTTTCACTTTCAATAAAACATGCACCCACTTTAAACTCTTTTTGGGTTTTGTTCTTATCAACATAACTTTTCTGCCTGTCTTGGGAAACTTTCAATTGTGCTTAATCTTCAACATTTTCTCTTCCATTTCCTTGAGCAACTCTAGCCCAACTATTGCTCTATCAATTGGGTTTTCCCAACTTATTAGAGTGTTGCACTTTCTGCCATAAAGTTCTTCAATTGGGCTCATCTTCAATGATGCTTGATACCCATTGTTGTAGGCGAATTCTACCAAGTGTAGGTAGTCTTCCCATTTAGATGGTTTGTCCATCAGATACATCCTTAGTATGTCTTCTATTACTCGATTCACCCACTCTGTCTGCCCATCAGACTCAGGATGAAAGGCTATGCTGAAGTTCAGATTCGTTTCGAACCCCTTGAATAACCCTTTCCATAATTTTGAGGTAAATTTTGGGTCTCTGTCAGACATAATTGTCTTGAGAACACTGTGCAATCATGCTATTTCCCTCATAAATATATCGACAACATTAGGTGCCTTGTGAGTAGTCTTCAATGGAATAAAATTGGCATCTTTCGTAAGGTTGTCCACCACCACCATGATTGAATCATGCCGCTTGTCTGATCTGGGCCATCCTGTGATGAAATCCATGGTCACTACCTCCCACTTCCACTCAGGAATGGGTAAAGGTTGTAGCAACCCTGTTGGGTGCATGTGCTCAACTTTAACATTCTAACACTCCATACATCTAATAATGTATTCAACAATCTCTTTCTTCATACCTGGCCAAAAGTAATGGCTCTTGACTGCTGCCACAGTTTTCTGATATCCAGGCTACCCAACATAAGGCACATTATGCATTTCTTTCAAAATCATAAGTTTCAATTTCTGGACATTAGGTACCTAAGCTCTGTTTTTGTACAAGAGTGTTCCATCAACTCCCAAATTATAATATTCCACTTTCTGTGGCATCTCACCTTGCCATATCTTTGCTACCAACTCCATGTACTGCAAATCTGCATTTTCAGCTTCCAAAATTCTGTATTTAATGTCAGTTTGGTACATGCTAATGGCTGTAGCATGTAATTCATGCACTCACCTGATGAGTGCATCATCCACTTTGTTTTATTTTCCTTTGATACGATTGATATCAAAGTTGTACTCACAAAGGAATTCTAACTACCTACTCTGGCTAGTATTCAAGGTTGGATGATCAAATAAATACCTCGGACCGTTAAGGTCTATCCTCAGTTCAAACATCCTTCCCATGAGGTGATGCCTTCATTTCTTTAGAGTGTGAACAATAGCCGCCAACTCCAAATCATGAGTTGCATAGTTCTTTTCATGCTCTTTCAATTTACTGGACTCATAACATATTACAAATCCATTCTGGCTGAGGACTCGTCCCAATCCTTCTTTGCATGCATCTTTTCACACTACAAAATATTCATTCGGATCTACCATCTTCAGGATTGGAGCACTGGTTAACAACTGCTTCAATCGTTGGAAGCTTCTCTCACATTCTTCCGTCCATTGAAACCTCTTCTCCTTCCTTTGCAAGAAAGTGATGGGGTGAGATATCCTTGAGAACCTCGCAATGAACTTTCTATAATAGCTAGTTAGACCCATAAAGGATATGACTTTCGACACATTCTTTGGTGCTGACCATTCTCTGATGGCCTCAATCTTCTCAGGATCCACGACTATCCCATCCTCTGAAATGATATGCCCCAAGTAATGGATCTGCTTTTGATAAAATGAGCACTTGCTTAGTTTGGCATACAACTAGTGCTCTCTTAACACTTGCAACACCATCCTCAGATGTTTTTCATTCTCTTCCTCTGACTTAGAATACACCAGGATGTCATCCAAAAAGACTATGACAAACTTCTCTAGATAGTCCCTGAATACACCATTCATTAGGCACATAAAGACAACGGGCGCATTCAACAACCCAAATGGAAACACTGTGAATTCATAATGACCATACCTTGTTCTGAAGGTAGTCTTGCTGATGTCTTCATCCTTTATTCTTACCTGGTGATATCCTAATCTAAGATCTGTTTTCAAAAATATCTTAGCATCCTTCAACTGGTCAAAGAGATCATCGATCCTCGACAAAGGATACTTGTTATTAATAGTCACTTTGTTCAATTGTCTGAAATCGATACACAATCTCAACATCGCATCCTTCTTCTTTACGAATAGGACTGGGGCACCCCAAGGTGACACACTTGGACGTATATACCCCTTATTCAGAAGCTCTTCAGGCCACAACTATAGTTCTTTCAGCTCTGACGTACTCATTCTGTAAGGATCTTTCGACACTGGAGCTTCTCTAGGCATCAAGTTTACAGAGAAGTCAATATCTCTCTTTGGGGGTAGTACAGGTACCTCCTTGAATACATCTTCAAACTCTTTTAGTACCGCATGATATTTAATATTTGACACCTTATCCTTAGGTGTTTCCTCCACATGGGATGCAAATAATTGATAGCCTTTCCTGTAGCACTTCTTCAGCTGCATTGCTGATATTTATCTGACAGTAATTGCCATTAGAATTCCCTGCACTTTCCTTGGGTTTCCTTCCTCATCCAGGCAAGTGAATTCCTTGTTACAAAAGTCTAATATGGTGTGGTGCTGGTCCAACCAATCCACCCCAATTCGACAGTCATAGGAACCCAAAGGTAAGATGTTCAATTCGTCCCTTTTGCTCATTCCATTCATGTCCACTGGACATGACTTAACCAACTCAACAACCTTTCTCTTGGCTCCAGTATTCAGCTACACTAACCAAGATTTTCCATGCTTTCTTATTGGAAATTGAAAACTTTCCACCATCCTAGGGTCTATATAACTATGACTATCCCCTGAATCAATTAAAATAGTAAAGGGATGGTTATTGATCATACCTTCAAATTCAATCATGTGCGACTGATATTCTTCTTGCTTGTTGTCATGGGCTACATAGATCTTGGGTATTCTACTGCCCATGTCCTCCACTGTTTCAGCTTGCTGAACATTATGGACAAATCTCACTTTGCCATTTTTGTGGGGACAATCTTGTACTTGTGGTTCCCTTGACAGCCCCAACACTGAATGGGCGTCTGCCTTGGCCTTTGTCCCCCTACGTCAGCCATTCTTGGCTCTATAAACGATGGCTTTCCTTGAGGACTGTTTCTAAAAAAGGGAGGTTTGTTTCCCTTCTACCTCTACTCTTTCTTAAACTTCTTCTGGTCATCCCAAGCATTCCAAAAAGTAGGGTTTTCTCTTTGCTGCTCATATAATCATTTTTCTCTTCTTATAGTTTCTTCCATAGTCTTAGGGTCATCATACTGGATCTTGTCACCGATGGAAGGTGGAAGTCCACTCAGATACCTTTGAATCTTGGCAGTATCATCTTTGATGAATGAAACATACTTCAGTAATTCCAAAAACCTTTGCTCATATTCATCAATGGTCATGCTATCGAGCTTGAGTTCAAAGAACTCTTTCATTTTCCTATCATAATATCTCTTAGTCAAGTATTTCTTCTCGAAGTATGTATTGAATTCTTTCCAAGTGATATCTTTCTCTCTAATGTGCTTCACCTGCACAAGTTGATCCCACCACATGGATGCTTTTCCTTTCAGTTGATACATCACAATTCTTCCTTCTGCATGAGAGGAATAATTCTGTAGTTGGAAGTATTTCCTCATGCCAAGCAACCATGTCTCAACATATTCCTCTTTCTTATGTTCTCCATCAAACATAGGAGGCTTAATATTTTTCATTTCTCTCTTCAATTCATCCACTCCAGATCTCCTATGTCTTCTGGTAGGAGATGGGCTTGAGCTACTGCATGCCTCCTTATTGGAATGTTTCGGGATGTGAAGATGATGCCTGCTAACGCTTATCGATATTCTTTTCTTATTAGGGCTCTTGCGACTCCCTGTTTTTCTTGAGTCACTCTCCTTATCCAACTTCTTTTCGATTTTTTCCAGACTCTGCATCAACATTAAGTTGAATTTTCCTTGTTGATCCCTGGGTTTCATGATCTTTCTGTTATCTGCTCGGTGAGTTTGGGAATCTTTCTGCAATCGTTCAATGATTTTAATTATGTTCCATTCCTTATCTATCTCTTTTCCATGCCCATTGGAGTTCGATCCTTCAACTCCCAAATGGACATCCATCCCTTTTACTTCATTCTCTGAACTTGAAGCATTCTGTGCCTCCTCCATTTCTCTGCACTCAATGACAATTCGGTTTGGTTCTGACACTCGTTAAACTCTGCAAACACAATGTGTAGTCAAACAAAGTTTGTGAGGCCATTAGTCCTTAAAAATTCTCACAGTATTCATAAACCAATATGATTCAAGAAAACTTTCAAACTCCATTTTCTTTCGGGGCTCTGATCTGCGAAGTTTTCGATCACTAGCCCCTTTCTCTTAGTCCCCAACCCACGTGACCATGGGTCATGACCAAGCACTAGATCAATAAGTGCTTACTTGGGCCTTCAACTTTGGAAGATTTCAAAGCAGCACACAACAATCTCTCAGAGTTCCATATTACCGAACTCGTGAAGTAGGGTGGATCAACCGTCCACGTCTACTCAACATCCGACGACTGGAACTTACTATGGAACCTCAGTTGTCTGATTTTCGAGACTTCAAATCTTCGAAGCTTCGGAGGATTTCACATCCGCACATCATACCATTAATATCCGAACCCTTCCATGTCACCTTTGGTGATGTCATTACGTCACACCACTTAACGTTTTTCAATTGCGGGGCATGCAACGGTGGTTTGTAGTAACCTGTATTTTGTCCCACAATTCTTCTGACGCAGACACATAACCCCTTGGTGAAACTGCGGTTTGGATTGTGGGACCTCCTTCGATAATTAAATTCCATGTAACTTGGGTCCCCGCAATGCCTCCTAGCCATCGATCTTGATGTATCGTAATCAACACCAACGTGGGTTCGCCGACCTTCAACTATGTTATGTAACCTCAGAGCCCACATAGTACAGTTGTCACCAGCTAAGGCGGTGGCATGTGACATGCCTAGGAACTTCTATGTCACCGTTGGCGATGTCCTCCTGCCTCGCCATGTCTGCTCTTTTGTTTCAGGACTTCGGGTTTCAGAAGTTTGTGCATCAACACATCCCACTTCTCCCGATCACTGAACTCTGAAATTACGATCTGCCGTGAGATTTAATGGTAAGGCTTCTCACCAGATCTACAGTGTAGATCCACTTAGAAACTTCATAGCTTCGAGCTTTGGGATTTCTCTTATCATTTCATCAAGCTTCACCGACATCGCGAAGTCTGAAAGTCTTCTAGGTTAACCCTTCTGCGCTTTCTCCATATCCTACGGTTTACATTACTCTGCAGTCCAACACCACTTATATCATGGTTTTATGATACACTTATCCTCCTGAGCTTCTTAACACGGCAAAGGAAATCCTTTCGACACTCAGAAATGTTTCTGAGGTCAAAAATTGGTTCCTCCAGACACAATTTCCTCTTGAACCTTGATTCCAATGACCACTTATCCAGCCCATTCAGGCTCAGTGTTGTAACCATGATCTGATACCAAATTGTAACATCCCTGACCATCCACAAGCTGGGTAACACTACTACGCGGAATATACACTTATATAATATATGAATTTTAATGAATTCAAAACACATAACACCGTAGTCACATAATTACCTACCATGCAGAAGGAATGGGGCTAATAGTAATTCATATACACAACATAATACATGATAAAATTAAAGCATCACATACATGCATACCATATAAATTAAGCACATAAATGATACTTATATTTTAAACTGAAGTAACTCCACCAACTACGTGCAGACCTTCCACAAAACTCCTAGCCTTCGACCGCGCTGCTCATCATGCTCAACAGTGGGTCACCCCCAAGCTGGGACTAAGCTCCACCCATGTTGTGGGTGGGAATCCCTCCTACGGACTTAACATTTAAGGGTTCTGATAATGCATCCAGAAAATGACCATTTCAAAGGCTTCTACTCTTTCCTATTCTCCCAATGCAAAACCCCACAATCATGCAATACAAAGGTGTAAACAAGATTCGGTAACTCTACCTTAAGTCCTTCATTTGATGTCGATCCCTTTGCTTTCTCTCGCTCTTTGATTGCAAGCCTCCTCCCAAAGTTGACCTTCATTCATACATGAACAAATAGAGAGCTACGAGAATGCATTTCATATACTAATTACTAGGTTAGTTGTGACAATATCATAAAATAAACATTCAACTTGAACACATGATATGGCGGGACGGGAAAAGTATTCCTTTATTGTATTAATCTTCACAATAGCAACTTACAATATGTGGTCGACACTGCTCCTCGAGACTGGTCCTGGGCTCCTCTTCAAATGTCCTCCAACTACTTTTCTCTATACTTCTCTTTGCACGAGGATGGATAAAGGCCGGGACAAAAGGAATGCTCAATTGGGTATAGTTTCTTTGTTGTGATTCTCCTCTTTTCAAATGGGACCCCTAACCTTTCTTTTATAGGCTAGAAGAAGCTAGGTATTTGGTCAAGTGACCGGCCATGCATGGCCGAAAGGTTTAGTTAACTTACCCAAAGTTGTGTGTTCCGTCAACAATTTTCCTTTTTCCGTGCTTTTGTAGGTACACGCAGGCTGTCTTGGGTCAGCTAGCGTGTACACGCGTGCAGTAATGGAGTAGGGTGCATGGGTATTTATAAAAGGGGTTTTTAAGAAGAGTTGTTTAACAATGTTTTGGCAAAGAATGAATTTGAGATGGCCTGATGCCAGGTAAACATGTCTGGTGCAAATTAGGGTTATAAAAACCCAGGTGTTATCACTGAAATTTCGTCCACACATGGCGACAAGAACTCAGCATCATCAAAACATGAATGAAGCTATTCATGGCACTTAATCACATTCACAGCATTGCAAAAGGGTAAAAAACTATACAAAGTAACCAAAAATTGAAGGGCGCTTTACAGAATCTAGGTGCGCGAGCATATGCGCGGAACAACAACGTACAATGCGCGCATACGCGCACGATGCGCAACTGTTGGGAA
>JZKD02S0394060.1:276678-294066 GCA_000966675.3 Picea glauca | reverse complement strand
TTCATGTTATTTTCTTGTACTTTCTTTCTTAATGAGACTACTTCAATTTTTAAACCTTCATTTTCCTTATCCTTTTCTACAAGCATTTTAGTTAGATCTTCTTCAGTCACTCTAGGCTCTTCTATTTTAAGTTTTAAGTCAACTACCATGATTTCAGTGCTATCAATCAAACCATTTGATTTCTGTAATTCAAATTCTAGATTCTCAATTTCTCTTTTAAAATGTTTGCATTCCCTTCTCACTTTTCTTAATTCACTTAAAGAATTTACTAGTTCAGCTTCTAGATCAACTTCACCTTCTTCTTCTTCACCAGACTAATCATCTTGTTTTTCCATAGCCATAAAAAGTTGTACATCTGAACTGTCATCACTCTCACCAGATTCTGAAATATCATTGTCATATTTTATACACAGGCTTTTATTTTTGTAAGTTTTTCTTTGAAAAAACTTCTTATGTCTATTCTTGATTTCCTTAGGTTTTCTATCACTGTCTTCTTCATTATCAGTATGCTTATTGTAAGGAGACTTATATGCAAAATTTCCTATTCTACCACAACCAAAGAATTTCAGAGGAAGCTTACCTTTATACTTTCCAGTACCTCTTTTCAGATTTTTAACAAAATTTGCTTCTTCCACATCACCTTCTGACTCCTCATGACTACTGATTTCTTCTTCAACATTTTTCTTATCTTTCTCTGCTACCTTGAAAGCTACTTCTTTCTTTAAAGAATTCTCACCAGAGGTTCTCATCTCATATGTTGTTAGTATTCCATGTAATTCATCCATTTCTAAAGTATCAAGATCTGTTCTTTCTTCTAATGCAGATATTTTTGAATCAAATCTTGCAGGAAGTGATCTAAGTACCTTTTGCACAATAATAATATTATTAACTTTTTCTCCTAGACCTCTCATGGTATTAACAACTTCATCAATACGAAGAAAGTAGGTAGCTATATCTTCATATTCTTCTATTTTCAGGCTTTCAAATTGACTTCTATATGATTGTAGCTTAGCACTCTTTACCTTAGTGTCTCCTTCATATACATTTTTCAATTTATCCCATATTTATTTTGTTGATGCACAATGCATAACTTTAACAAATTCTGACCCTGCTAGACCTCCTAGTATTGCATACATAGCTTTGGAGTTATTCTCATAGAGTTTCTTACCTGTAGCATCTATTGGAACGGTTGTTGAGACTTTATATTCATTTAATATAGCCTGCCATATATCTACTCCTTGATTTTGTAAAAACAACTTCATCCTGAAACTTTAAAAAGCATAATTATGACCATCAAACAAAGGCAATCCATGTTTTGTAAATTCTAACTTCTTATCCATTATGAATGATCAAAAAATTCTAGTGGTTAAACTGATATCTTGAAGTAACCTGCTCTGATACCAATTGTTTATCTTCTCTGGCAAAGGATTCATCATTAAAGTCCTCTCTGTTTATATAATCATATAAAAAATCCATTCTTCTCCCCTTGATCTCTGCTATATCTTCATCATTTATTCTCACCGTCCTTGTATGATTTTATTTCGTTTTTATATTCATTTACAGAAATGAATTTTACCTTAGAGCTACAGTTGTACCATTAATTCCATACGCATCAATGCCACACAGTCACTGTGTGTTTCTTTTTTATCTTCTACAACCCCTTCGGTTACCCCTCAAATCCCTAGAACAACGCTTCAAAAACTGAAACGCCAACCGTCCAAGAACCATGATTTGGTTCTACTAACTGAATCGTAACTGAACAATTAATCGTGAAGAGAAATAGTAGCCCTTCGATCATATTTCCAAGTATCCAACACCATTGGATTACAAGCACAGGGTCTCGCGTTCATTTAACATTTCGGTATTTTGGCATTTCGGCATTCCTGTGGTGAAATCAATCCCTGAAATGGAGCCAGATCAATGGTCCACAAAAATTCATAATCTGATCCCTTCTTTTCTTAATTGAACGGATGACGAGATTTCAATGTTTTTCCCTTCGAGTCATCGTGACTCCAGCATTATAAAATTCATGATCACAAAATCTCCAAAGTGATCGGATGGTTCACATAACCCACTGAGATGGACGTTTGACGAGATTTCAGAGTTTTGCCTTTCGGGTTTTCGAGACTCACAATAGTCCCTTTCGACATTTTGGAGTTCGATACTTCGTGATGGTGGAGTTTCTACTTGCTATGTAAAACCCCGAAATAGAAAGTTCTGATGTGACGTAAACCTGTTGACGTCACACGTGGATTGACATGTGTCGAATAGCTGCCATGTGTCATGCTGATTCGTGACTTACATGTGCCTGAAATGTTGAATCATCTTGACACTTGTCATTACCTGATTGTGCCACGTGTCCTTAGTTGACGTGGTTTGCTGACGTGGTTTGTTGATGTGTTTATTTCAGGATTTCGAGGTTCACTACTTCAAAGGTTAAAGTTCCTTTGATCTTTGATTTCCCGGTCTGTGAAACTCCGAAATGGAGTCTTTGACATGCTCTGATCTTTCACATTTCGCGATTTCATCATTCTTGTCGTGAGTGTCCTTGACACCTCCAACTCTCGGTATCCAAAACTTCGAAATGGAGATTAAGTCGTGGTTTCGCATTTCGCAATTTCAACATTTCGACATTTCTGTGATGAAATGATTTAACTTGGTGCTAGCTCCTCCTTCTCACATGACCAATGGCGGTGACTACAAACAGGTATTTCGGCATTTCGCATTTCGGCGTTTCGACATTTCACATTTCGACATTTCTTCTTTTAGTGTTTTGACATGTCGAGAGACATGCTGATCTCCAAATTAGGAACCACGGTGCTTGTTAAAAATGATCCACGGTGCCTGTGAAAAGTGACCAACAAAGTCCCCCTTTAGCATTTTAAAGTTTGACATTAATAACAAAACCAAGCCCTGTGCAAACTACCCTACTGTGTAAACTGCCATGTGCAAACTGCCCTACTGTGTAAACTGCCCTGTGCAAACTGCAAGCCCTGCCAACAAACTTCCCCTTTAGCATTGATGGAAAAATTTAAATCTCTTCTCCCCCTTTTGACATCTATGGCAAAGGAATCAACCATAATCCCCCTGAGCAAAGAAAATCACTTGCAAATATGTATCATTTCAGCAGTAACTCCCTCTATCAATAATAGTCAATAAACCTATGCAGTCTGATTTTATAATGAAGCTCGTGCAATATTTGAGAATGAAATGAAATTACAGAGGGTAAACCCCCAACTGATCCCTGATACTTTAAAATTTCATTTTAGATAAAGGTTTAGTAAATACATCTTCTATCTAATCCTTTGTGCCAACATATTCCACTTTAATAAGTTTAGACATAACCTGCTCTCTTAGAAAATGAAATTTAATGGGAATGTGCTCTGTTTTGGAATGAATAACAGGATTTTTAGAAATACTAATTGCACTGGTATTATCACAAAAGATAGGTATAGGTTCATTATAATGAATATGTATATCTTCCAACATATGTTTCATCCATGGAACCTGAGTGCAACAAGTTGCAGCTGCAATGTATTCTGCTTCAACAGTAGACAGAGACACTGCTGATTGTTTTTTACTTGACCAACTTACAAGACATCCTCCAAGAAAAAATGTGGCTACACTAGTACTCTTCCTGTCATCAACACAACCTGCCCAATAAACATCAGTGAAAGCATATAAATCAAGCTGATTACCTGTAGGATACCATAAACCATACTCTGTTGTCCCCTTAAGATATCTGAAAATTCTTTTGACTGCAAGTAGATGTGAATTTTTTTGTGAAGCCTGAAACCTGCCAACTTGACAAAATGCATGCATAATATCAAGTCTTGTAGCTGTAGCATAAAGAAGACTACCAATCATAGATCTGTATACTGTTTGATCAACATCTTTAGTATCATCAAACTTACTTAATTTACAACCAGTAACCATGGGAGTGCCAACTGCTTTAGAATCTTCCATCTGAAATTTCTTAAGCATTTCATTGATATACTTGGTTTGAGAAATGGAAATACCTTTATCAGATTGAGTAATTTGCAAGCCTAAGAAAAACTTCATTTTTCCTAACATGGACATCTCAAACTCTTTCTGCATACTTTCAACAAACCGTTTACTAAGCCTATTATCATCACTACCAAAAATGATATCATCTACATATATCTCAACAATGATCAGGCTATCATTTTCTTCTTTAATATATAGATTACTATCAGTGTTACCTTTCTAGAATCCTTGTTGTCTCAAGTAATTGTCAAGTCTAGAATACCAAGCCCTTGGTGCTTGCTTCAGGCCATACAATGCCTTTTTCAACCTGTAAACATACTGTTCTGCTTCTTGTACCTGAAAACCATCTGGATGTTCCATATATACTTCTTCCTCTAAATCACCCTGAAGAACAGATAATTGGTGACATAAATGCAGGTGTTGGAACAAGAAACCGAAGGCAATAATCCACCTCAACTCATGAAAAGGTATATTTACTTTCTCTGATTGAACCCAAAAATATTGAAGAAGCAATTAAAGATGAGTACTGGATGAAAGAAATGAATGAAGAACTTAGTCAAATAGAAAAGAATAAGACATTGGAATTGGTTCCTAGAACTTTGAATAAGAATGTCATAGGGGCTAACATCAGCTAAGGACACGTGGCACAATCAGGCAATGACAAGTGTCAAGATGAATCAACATTTCAGGCACATGTAAGTCACGAATCAGAGTGACATGTGGTAGCTATTCATCACGTGTCAATCCACGTGTGACGTCAGCAGGTTTACGTCACGTCAAAACTTTCTATTTCGGGGTTTTACATAGCAAGCAGAAACTCCACCATCACGAAGTCTCAAACTCTGAAATGCCAAAAGGGACTATTGTGAGTCTCGAAAACCCGAAAGGAAAAACTCTGAAATCTTGTCAAATGTCCATCTCAGTGGGTTATGTGAACCGTCCGATCACTTCAGAGATTTTGTGATCATGAATTTTATAATGTTGGAGTCACGATGACTCGAAGGGAAAAATGTCAAAATCCCATCATTCGTTCGATTAAGAAAAGAAGGGATCAGGTTATGACGTTTTGTGGATCGTTGTTCTGGCTCCATTTTAGGGATTGCGACTTGGAGTGTCAAGAATCCTCACCACAGGAATGCCGAAATACCGAAATGCGAAATGGTGAAATCAACGTGAGACCCTGTGCTTGTAATCCAATGGTGTTGGATACTTGGAAATATGATTGAAGGGCTACTGTTGCTCTTCATGATTAATTGTTTAGTTACAATTCAGTTAGCAGAACCAAATCATGGTTCTTGGATGGTTGGCATTTCAGTTGCTGAAGCGTTGTTCTAGGGATTTGAGGGGTAACTGAAGGGGTTGTAGAAGATAAAAAAGAAACACGTAGTGACTGTGTGGCGTTGATGCCTATGTTTTGGGATTTCGAGGCTTGTTACTTCAAAGGTTAAATTTCCTTTGATCTTTGATTTCCTGGTCTGCGAAACTCCAAAATGGAGTCTTTGACATGCTCTGATCTCTCACATTTCCCAATTTCATCATTCTTGTCGTGAGTGTCCTTGACACCTCCAACTCTCGGTATCCGAAACTCTGAAATGGAGATTAAGTCATGGTTTCGCATTTCACAATTTTAGCATTTCGACGTTTCTGTGATGAAATGCTTTAACTTGGTGCTAACTCCTCCTTCTCACATGACCAATGGAGGTGACTACAAACAGGTACTTCGTTGTTTCTCATTTCGACATTTTGACATTTGACATTTCAGCATTTCATCTTTTAGCGTTTCGGCATGTCAAGAGACATGTTGATCTCTGAATTAGGAACCACCGTGCCTATGAAAATTGATCCATGATGCCTGTGCAAACTGACCAACAAACTCCCCCTTTGGAATTTTAAATTTTGACATTAATGACAAAACCAAGCCCTGTGCAAACTGTGCAAACTGTCGTACTGTGTAAATTGCCCTGTGCAAACTGACCAACAAACTCTCCTTTTGGAATTTTAAAGTTTGACATTAATGACAAAACCAAGCCCTGTGCAAACTGTGCAAACTGCCCTACTGTGTAAACTACCCTGTGCAAACTTCCCTACTCTGTAAATTGCCCTGTGAAAACTGCAAGCCCTGCCAACAGATATGGTATTGATGTACATGGTTGATGTACATGGGTATTGTGCATGTTTGGCACATGATGTACTTGGTTGATGTTTTGTTCATTATTCTCTATTCATTGTTGACATATATTTTTCTTCATGATGTATGGTATGGAAGGAGTTTGATGCATGGACAGGTCCAAGGATCATCATATAAAGAGCAGTTGATCTATGTTCCGGTTGAGTAGTAGAATTTGCAGCAGAAGCATATTGTTCATATTGCAGATAAGATAGGGGGAGACATACCCATAGGGGAAGTCATTTTTCTTCCCATGATTCCAGGAGGAGAGATTTATCAGTTGCAAAGATAAATACTAAAAAGGAGACCTATACTTGGAGAAAGAGCACAGAGGCATAGTTCCAGGGGGAGCGATGGTCACAGGGGGGGCATGAGATATAAATCAGAGTGATATCCCTTGTTCAAAATGGGAGAGATTATTCAAAGGAATATCAAAGGCATTCATACAGGGGGAGCAACCCCAAGGATATTTTAGGAAGGGGGAGCATCCCCAAGGGGAGAATGACCCTTTTCCATTGATGTTAAATGGGAAGAGATAGTCACATTGATGTTATTGAGATGCCTATTGATGTAGATAAATGCCTTGTCTACATGTTACCATCAATGATTGGTGTTGACATCAATGTTGGTATTTCCATCAATTCCAAAGGGGGATATTGTTGGATCATCTTGTCATTGATGCTAAAGGATTGATGTCAAAGGATTTATGTCAAAGGATTGATGTCAAAGGAACAATGTCTTGTCATAATATATTAATGTAGTGATTGATGGATCATGTATTATCCTTGATGTAAATGGATTGATGTCAAGTGGAGTCATAGTCATATGATGAGATGCATAGATGAATATGGATTGATATGGTTTCATTTATATATGATGCATATATGAATATGGATCAATGTATTTTCATTTGATGCATAGTTGGATTGATGTAAAATATGACTCATTATTGTCTTGTCATGGTTGTACAAATGAATGAACTCCAAAGTGGTCCACTTATGGTTAAATCCCTCATGGGAAGACGCTTTGCAGTGAACTCCAAAGGTCATGGTTGTACAAATGGATGGACTCCAAAGTGGTCCCCTTATGGTGAAATCCCTCACGAGAAGATGCTTTGCGGTTGTGTTATCCTAGTAGTATGGTTATAGAACCCATGATTAATTATGGAATAATGAGATGAAGATTGATGAAATGTTTAGTGAAACTATCCTATATGGATAGTTCTTTTCAATCCATTTCCGGTGGTATGGGAAACGTCACATAACTCCTCACGGTTTGAGAGTTATGGCCTTACGAAGTTGGAGGACCCTCATATGTTGGCTTGAAGCCCCAAAAGGTCAAAGAAGTCAAAGTGCTTGCAAAGAAGAGGAATATTTAAATAATAAAGTGAAGTGAAAAAGTTAAAGAGGATTATTTAAATAATAAACTGAAGTGACAAAATCAAACAGGATTATTTAAATAATAAAGTGAAGTGACAAAGTCAAAGATGATTATTTAAATAATAAAGTGAAGTAACAAAATCAAAGAGGATTATTTAAACAATAAAGTGAAGTGACAAAATCAAAGAGGATTATTTAAATAATTAAGTGAAGTGACAAAGTCAAAGAGGATTATTTAAATAATAAAGTGAAGTGGCAAAATCAAAGAAGATTATTTAAATAATAAAGTGAAGTGACAAAGTCAAAGAAGAATATTTAAATAATAAAGTGACAAAGTCAAAGAGGATTGTTTAAATATTAAAGTGAAGTGACAAAATCAAAGAGGATTATTTAAATAATAAAGTGAAGTGACAAAGTCAAGGAGGATTATTTAAATAAATTAAATGAAGAAATTTCTAATTATGGAAAGTGGTTATAAGAATGTTAACCCTAAAATGAGGAAAATGGTTTAAGTGGTCAAGTGGCTATTGGATACATGGACAAGTGGAAAATTGGGAAAAGTTGGAAATAGGTGACTATGTGGACAAAGTGGCCTAGAAGATGCTTCTAAGGAAGCTACTTGGAGAGTATAAATAAGAAGCAAAGGTCTCTTATGAAAATTATCTCTTGAGCATATCTTGAAGATCTATTCCGAGAGAGAGAGATTCACTGGAGGATATCATGGACGCATCAAAGTTTACATAAGTATTAGATCTTAACAGAGAAATTTTAGAAAGTTTAGAAACCCTAGTTTTTGAAGGAGTACACGAGCAACAGTGGGACATAGAGCATACATATGAGGTCTGAAATGATCCAGAGCATGTACACACATGGGCTGAAGGAGGATAGAGTGCGTACAGTTGGATGAAGTCTTGAAGATTTGAGTGTGAGCTGATGCCAAGTTATTGAAGTCTGAATAAAGTTCTAATTCTTCATTCTATGGGCTCAGATCTACCATAGAAACTCTAGTATGTTTACATAGTTGTCTTGATTGATACTATTTCTTATTGTATGGTGAATGCTTAATGAATTCTAGGTATGGTTATTGTGATATGGTTATGTTGGTTGATTGATAGAGTGAGAATCACTCTTATGGTTCAACACTGATATGATTGCCATAATATAATGGTTTCTTATACATGATTATGTAGCATTCATATTGTATGGTTGAGGAACATGAGTAAGTTGTTGGAGAGCATAGATGTGTTGTGACTTGTTATGGTTCAAATTGGACAATGAAAGACAAAAGTGAATGTGACTGAAGGCTACAAGGAATCTGAGTTTATCAAGGAGAGAAAACCCTAATTATTCAGAAGGAATATGCAGGATGTAGTACAGATAGACCACGTACATATGTGAGTTGTACTACTGGTAGGGAGTGCACATACATGTGCTGCACTACTGACAGGTCGAGTACTTGTTGACAGATTGGTATCTGTTGAGGATTGATTCCTCTTTTCAGTTGGTGTTGAGTTGTGTAAGATGAGTCTTGCATTGTAGAGTTGGTGCTCTTGTGGAGTTGTAACTCTATTAAGTTGTTGTTGATAACCCAAGGATTGTAGTCCGTAATAAAAAAAACATTGTACATACATCTTGTTTTTTTTGTGTTCCTTATGGTGATGAATTATTGATGATATATGTTTTTGTTATATGTTGCTGATATATGTTCACATACAACTGATTATAAATGACAGTAATGAGTGTTGAGTAATTGGTGACTGCTAGATAATAAGTTTTGTGAAGGGAAGTTTGAAAAAGAGCCCTACACTGATTCACCCCCCTGTCTTAGTGTGGTCGGTGTGTCCAGTAGTTCTTTAACGTGATAGGAAT
Organism: Picea glauca; assembly: GCA_000966675.3. Taxonomy (NCBI): domain Eukaryota; kingdom Viridiplantae; phylum Streptophyta; class Pinopsida; order Pinales; family Pinaceae; genus Picea; species Picea glauca. Next base: position 284,643 of record JZKD02S0394060.1, on the reverse strand, counting down.
TATCCAGCCAGGTCCATAATATATTATCAGAGGTGCAATATCACATCTTTTCTTTGATTTGGTCTGGCATTCCATTCCAGATTTCTTTTAATTCCATTGAATTGTTTCTCTTTGATTATTTTGCAGTTTGAATTTGTTCTTTGAGTTAGTTAAGTACCAAGGATTACATAATTCTGAGTCCCAAACACCTGATCCTCTTGACTTCAGATATATTTTCATTCTTTCCCTCCATGAAGAGTAGTTTGTTCCATCAAATAAGGGAGCTTCATATGAGAAAAAAGCCATTTGTACACCCATTTGTGTGCTTAGGAGGATCTTTCTTCTAGTAATTAGACTATTTTTCTTGAAGAAAATTTTCTCTAATACCAATTGTTGAAACACACACTTACACTGAGCGGGTGGGGGGTGAATCAATGTCTTAAACTTTTGGACAATTCTCACACTTTCTCAAATTACTTAAATTATATGAATAACATATATGTATTTCAATTACTTATTCACACACACACACACACATATAACACAAACTATATAAAGAAGAATGAATATAATCTATTATTTAACTTAAATAGGTACATATGATTCCAATCGTTAAACTACTCAAAACCAACTAAATAAGATAGATCCAACTCTTATAAACAAGACACAACTTGTAGTTCTTAGATCCAATTGAGATGTGAGGAATCCAACCCTCATAACAACACCCAACTTGTAGTTCTCAAATCCAATTGAGAAGTGAGGAGTCCTACCCTCATGATAAGACCCAACTTGTAAATAGGCACCAACCTGATAAAAAATGAACCTTCATTCAATCCATTATATATATCTATTATCCACCAAGATTATTAAGATTCACCACAACTTCTGGTTTATATAACATTTCAATGGGTATAGGATTGAACCATTGTGTCTTTTGACATGAACCATTGCACCTCTTCATTTCATGTAAGTTTATCAATTTAATTAGAAGACTAATCTTGATTTGAATTTCATCCTCATGAATTGATCACAGGTAGGGATCGACTCTTTATATTGTTCCTATGCTTTTGCTATGTCCCCAGTTCTTCAACAGATCAGATTCAAGATTTTAATGATTCTTTGTGCTGTTATGGTGTTAATGTCACAAAATTACTCCACAGGCCTTAAGTGTGTACGTAAATCGAATTCTACAAAGGTTATTTCTTCAACTAAGTGTTCAAATGACTCGGGGCTCAAAACTATAGGCTTATCCATTAAGCATTGCTCCTAGTGCCTCTTCTTTCTCCCTTATTGCTTTATCATGAGACCAGTGTTGGAAACAAGTCCTCCAAACTTAGGCCTTCTTCTAGAGTAATAATTCCTGAAGTAAACTTCCCAGAAGTATGTATAATCACTCCCTTTTAGCATTATTCTTCATGTGCCCTTAGGATAAGAACCAAAGGATTAATCCAATGACTTGATAGTTGACGAGATTCTAGCTATTATTTTAACACTTCCAATGAAATGAATCCCATGTCTCCATGTTGACATGTATATGTTGACGTGGCACTGGTTGAGTGGCTATCGCATGTCACCTTGATTCGTGACTTTCATATATCTTATATGCCAAATGATCCTTGAAATGTGTCACCTTATGGAATGTACCATGTGCCACTTTCTATATTGTTGATTAGATCTGATAATCTGTGTTATTTTGATCTTCCTATCAGATCGAACGACTATGATTTAATCAATCGTTAAGTGGAAAATTCGTATTCATTTTAAACATGGAATTTTACTTAGAATTATTTTATATGATGGGTTCGTGGATTTCTAGACTTGTAGACTCAGATGTCTTCTCAGGTTTCATCAAAATGCATGCCCAACTTCCACATCCTCCAAGATAAACTTATACTCAGAAAAATATTCAAGTTATTTTTCTCGGGTTCATGGAATCTCAGACTCATAGACTCACATATCCTCTATGGTGTCATCAAAAGGCACCCTAACTTATGCATCTTGAAATATGAACCTGTATTTAGAAAATTTTCCAAGTGATTTTTCTCGGGTTCGTAGATTCTAAGACTAGCGAACTCACATATGTTTTATGGTGTCATCAAAGTGCACCCCCAACGTTCGTAGCCTAAAAAATGAACCTATACTTAGAAAAAAATTGAAATGATTTTTCTTGGGTTCAAGGATTCACATATCTTCTACGGTGTCATCAAAATCCACTCCCAACTTTCGTTACCTCCATAATGAACCATAATTAGAAATTTTACGTGATATAGATATAATATGATACTTAGCCATTTTTTTTGTTGCTCAGTGGACTTGCAGAAAGGGATCCAAGCTGTCTGATCATGATTTATTTTTTATCCAACAATAAACATCATTTCTTCATGATTTACCATCCAATCATGCTCTATTTTGATCCAATGATCCAAAATCAATCTATATGATCAATATGTGTTTTTTCACAAATCAAATGAATGATCATGATTACTCCACAATGCTTTGCGTGGATTTACTCAATTGAAGAAATCTATTTCTTCTTCACTCAAATGTATCTTATCTCTTGATATTTGTGTCATTGCACTCCTCTATGCGCTATCTCTATCCAATCACAAGGCTATCTCTCCTGAGATTTTCTTTCGACCTTTCCAAAGGTCTTAACACTACGTGTTTTTTATTCAGTGTGTGGATCTTCTGTACGTTTAACTAATGCAATACCCTCCTGATATTTTAAATTTGTATGCATTTTCTATCATACCTTCTTCATGATTGTTATCAATGACAACTATGAATCTGAGTGCATCCTAAACATTGTTATCCTTCCTGAGATTTTGATGCGTTCTCATGCATATATTTTCCATGGTTGACATCAACGACAACTAGACTTCCAACATATGTACATTTACATTTACAATTGGTGCCAATGACCTACCAACCTATATGTACAATTACAAATGGGGTTAAAATTAGGGACATTACATTCCCCTCCACCTTATTTATTCATTATTTTCGGTGCATTATATACATATGTACATACAAATTTTCAAAAGTCTTAGAAAATATGCAGATACTCTACCTACATAACATCCTCGTGCTCCCAAGTTCCATCCTTAGGACCATACTAGGTCCATTGGATATTTACTAGCTCCATGACTTGATTCTAGAGTTGTTTATTTTTTGATCCAATATGCAAATTGGTCGCACTCAGAAAATTGCCTTCTGGATCCACCTGAATCACATTCTAATCTATAATATGATTAGCATTAGGTACACAATTTTTGAGAAAATATACATGTAAAACATTATGAATACAAAAGGATGCATGCAATGCAAGCATATATGTGACAGGACCAATCCTCTCTAGGATATCAAATGGCCCACAATAGTGTGTTTCCAACTTAGAACAATTTCAGGGAATTGTGTCTGGCTTTTACTTTCAAGAACACATGGTCACCCACTTTAAACTCTCTATGGGTTGTTCCTTTATCTGCACAAATTTTCTACATGTCTTGGGAAGCCTTTAAATTCTACCTTATTCTTACCATCTTCTCCTCCATTTCCCTAAGTAAATTTGGCCCAACAACAACGTGATCTGCTGGGTTGTCCCAACTCACTAGTGTGTTGCACTTTCTTCCATAAAGTTCCTCAAATGGGATCATCTTTATAGATTCTTGATACCCTTTGTTATATGCAAACTCTACCAAAGGTAAATAGTTTTCCCACTCAATCATTTTTTCCATCACATACATCCTTAAAATATCTTGTATCACTTGATTTACCCTTTCTATTTATCCATCTGTCTAAAGGTGATATGTTGTGCTAAAATTCATATTTGTCCCAAATCCTTTGAATATCCCTTTACAAAAATCTCATGTGAACTTGGGATCTCTGTCAGACACAATTTTCTTAGGTACACCATGCATCTTAGCAATTTCTCACATGTGTATTTCAGCAATGTTGGCTGCCTTATGCATTGAATTCATTGGAATAAAATGGGAAGCTTTAGTAAGCTTGTCCACCACTACCATAATAGAATCATGTTTCTTAGAAATCCTAGGTAGATTAGTAATGAAATCCATGGTTAGAACTTCCCACTTCCACTCGATAATGGGAAAAATATGTAGCAATCCGACTAGATGTCTAAGCTCATCCTTGACCTTTTGACATTCAAGGAATCTAGAAATAAAATTAGCAACCTCATTTTTCATGCCTGGCCAATGGTATCACTTTTTGGCCATTGAAATTTTATTTTGGTATCCTGGGTGTCCCGCATAAGTAACTTTATGCATCTATGATAATACCATATTTTCCAACTCTTGAACATTTGGGACATAGACTATGTGCCTATACATGAGGATTCCATTCTCTTTTAGTTCATAACCGTCAATTTTATATTGTGACATACCTTGCTATAAATTCTCCTTTATGTCCACATAACACTGATATGATATGGAAACCTCTAAAATTTTTTCACACAAATCTGATTTGTACACGCTAATGGTTGTAACATGCATCTCGTGCACCCTTCTGTTGAGCACATAAACCACCATATTCTCTTTTCCTCTGATATGCTTTATGTCAAATTCACACTCACTAAGGAATTCTAACCACCTGTTTTGTCTAGAATTTAAACTTGGTCATCCAAATAGATACTTCAGAACACTATGGTATGTTCTCATCTCAAATATTTTACCCATGAGATAGTGTAGCCACATCTTCAAGGAATGCACTATGGCTACCAATTCTAAGTCATGAGTAGCATAAATCCTTTCATGCTGTTTTAACTTTCTTGATTTGTAGCATATCACATGCCCATTCTGACTAAGGAATCCATCGATCCCTTCCTTGAATGCATCCGTGCACACATCAAAGTTTGCATTTGAATAAGAAATTCTCAAAATTGATGCACTTGTCAACAAACTCTTTAAGTGCTGAAAAATCCTTGCACAATAAAAAGTCCATTAAAATCACACACCTTTCTTTTAAAAGGATATGATTGGGTTTGTAAAATGTGAGAAATATTCAATAAATATTTTGTAATAAAATGCAAGTCCCATGAAAGACCTTACCTCTGCAACATTTATTGGTGTTATCCATTCCTCAATGGCCTTTATATTTTCTAGATCCACCACTATTCCTTCCCTGGAAATGATATGACCCAAATAATGAATCTGTCGTTGGTGAAATGAGAAATTTCTCAAATTTGCATACAGTTGATGCTCCCTCAATACTTGTATCACCATCCTCAAGTGATACTCTCTCTCTTCTTCATACTTTGAGTAAATAAGTATGTCATACAAAAATACAATGACAAACGTATCTAGGTAATTTTTGAAATTTTTATTCATCAAACATGTGAAGACAACTGGTGTATTTGACAACCTGAATGACACCACTGTGAAATCGTAATTTATGTGCCTCTTTCTAAAGGAAGTCTTGTTGATGTATTCTTCTTTAATTCTCACTTGGTGATATCCAAATCTGAGATCAATCTTTAAAAATATCTACGTGCCCCTCAACTGATCAAAGAGGTCATCAATCTTTGGCAAATGATGCTTGTTCTTTACTGTTACTTTTTTAAAATACCTGAGGTCAATACAAAGCCTCAATGTCTAATCCTTCTTCTTCACGAGAAATACTGGGGCACCCCAAGGTGACACACTTGGTCATATATGCCCCTTCTTCATAATCTCTTCAGGTTGCATATATAATTCCTTCAACTCTGGCATACTCATCCTATAAGGAGTCTTGGATACATGAGTTGATCCCAACATCATATTTATATAGAAATCAATATATATTTTCAATGTCAATCTCAGTATCTCTTTAAAGACATCCTCAAATTCTTTCAGTACTGCACAATATTCAACATTTGGCACTTTATCCTTAGGTGCCTCCTCCATGTTCACTGAAAATAATTGACATCCTTTCCTGAAACTTTTCTTCAACTTCAAGGATGAAACTTCTATGATAGTTACATCCCTTATAATTCCTTTAACTTCTCTTAATTTTTCTTCCTCATCCAAGCAAGTAAATGCCTTATTGTAATAACCTAGAATGGCATGATGTTGGTCCAACCAATCCATACCAATGAGACAATCATAAGATCCCAAAGGTATGATATTCAAATACAATTTTTCACTTGGCCCATTCATATCCATTGGACATGCCTTAACCGTCTCATTAATTTTCCTTTTTTCTCATGTAGCTAACTGCACCAACCAAGGTTTTCCATGCCTTTTGACAATTGGAATATTTCGACTATCTTAATATCTACATAACTATGAATAGCTCATGAATAAATTAAAATAGCAATGGGTTGGTCAATAATATTACCTTCCACTTTAATCACGTGTGACTGAAACTTATCTTGCTTGTTATCCAAGGTTGTGGAAATCCTAGGTACATTTCTTCCCATGTATTCAACTGCCACAACTTATTGTACACTATGTGTAGTCCCCTCTTTTTCACATATTTGAGGTTAATATATCTACATATGATCTCTCCCACAACCCAAACATTGAATAGGTTGTTGCCTTGGTTTTTTCCCCACTATCTTTGTCATTATGGGCTCCTTGGCACTTGGTTGTCCTTGTGTAGTATTTCTGAAAAATGGCGACTTAGTCCCCTTCTTCCTTTGTTCCACCCTGTTTTTCATCTTGTCTTCCCAAGCCATTTGGAAAGTTAGTCTTCCCCTTTGTTGATCATAAAGACATTTAGTGTGACTTATGGTTTCCTCCAATGTCTTGGGGTCATCATATTATGTCTTGTCACTGATAAATGAGGGAAACCCACTCATGTACCTCGAATTTTAACTTACTCATCCTTGATGAATGTGACATATTTTAGAAAAACTAAGAATCTTATTTCATACTCATCTATTATCATACTCCCAAGCTTGAGTTTGAAGAACTCCTTCATTTTCTTGTCATAGTATCTCTTGGTTAAGTATTTCTTTTGAAAATACCTCTTGAACTCCCTCCAAGTAACCTTATTTTCATAAATGTGTTTGTTGGTTATCAATTCCCTTATCGGGTTATATGAATCATTGAAACATGGTTCATGTCATTCAGGGTTCCAACAAATCCTCTAAAACTATCGGCCCTCCTAGTAAACCAGAAGGCAACACAACGCCCAGAAAGCGCTGGGCAATCTCACCCAAGATAACTTTAAATGGGTGGTTGTAAGACTCAGGTGTTTACAACCTAGGACATAGTAGTGGACATGGGTTTATTATTAAGGCCGGATACCATGAGCGGTAAGGGAAACTACTTGTTCCTTGGATTCACATACGTATATACCACAATTTTATTTAAGAAAACTATAAACATATTCATAACAATGTATTAACTTATTCGTCAAGCTTAACTGTTAATTGTTGAAAGAAAGAAGAGACATGCATACATTTAACACATTACAAGAGGATTACCATGGTTCACCCCCTCCTGGGCTATGTCCACAAAGATTTGGCTCTTGTATTTTTTATTATGGCAGTTCTACATTTCTGGCGCCCTGCGCTTACAATTCTCCACAAAATTGGGTAAGATCTATGTGAGGCAAACTAGATTGCACCAGGGTCCACAACCTGTGGTATAATCCTCAGATCTACCTTCCCCCATATCTTCTTTGCTCAACAACTTACAAAATTGGTTCATATTGCTAAAATAACAATAACCCATAAAACACAATATCACATCACATAACCTCTCTAACTGATATTTTCATATCTATATCTATACATTTCAGGATCTTCAACCTTTTTCAGAGTATTATAAAAACCCTAACCCTTATTACGTTAGGTCTTTCTCCCATATGTGTTTTGTTCTTCCTCCAACTGTCGCTTTCCTTTATGCACGCTTTCTTGCATGTGCGTGTGCTTGTTAAGAACCAAACATCAATATAGCATATAAAAACCTCAGCAAAAGTACTCAACGCCTTGAAAAAGAGATAATTTCAGATAATAAGCCTCTTCAAGGGGGCAACCTCCTTTTA
>JZKD02S0394060.1:247057-259487 GCA_000966675.3 Picea glauca | reverse complement strand
TAGGTCATAGTCTCACACTGAAGGGGGGAAAGTCAAGAAGTTAAAAGTTATATTTTTAATTTGACTTAAGAAAGGGAAAGGATAAAGGAGTAATAGATAACTCAATAGAAGAATATAAGGTTAACCCTGGGAGTTAACCTAACTCAACAGAGAATTAGAAGGAAAAGTATAAGTATGAGGCTGGGGTGCACCTATTACTCATTCTGGTTTTGGATTAGCATTTGCTATTTCTCTTGAGCATTCAGTTTGGGGGTTTTGTTGTACAAACCCTTGGGAGCAACTCAGTGGTGAAATATCCACTCACCTTGTTCCACATCTTGGTCTCGGGGATGAAATACTCCTCCACACCATTCTAGTCTCAGGGCCTGTTTATCGAGGGAGGTTCAATCCAGTTTATCCTAAGGGCCTAGGGCCATTCCGACAGTTGGGTTTTGTTTGCAGGGGCATGACCATCAGTTTGAGGGATTTTCTGGAGGGTTATCATCATTCTACATTTGTCTTCATATTGGGATGTCTCGGAGCCATAGGGGACATCCTGCGATTCAATAAAACTCATATCTAGGGAGATCTGCTTGAGATTTGAGCCCGAAACTTCTCCCATGGGATTCTCATAGCCCGATCTATATTCTTGGAGAGTTTCAGATCATTTGGATATCTCCTTCATCAGGGTCAAACCAACTAGGGTTTCAGTCATCTAGTGGGGCGCACCATTCAGTGGAGATTTCAGATCTACAACGATTGAGAGGGATCTTGAAGATTCGGGTATCTGGGTTGTTCTTACCATCACCCGATCTATATTCTTGGAGAGTTTCATATCATTTGGATATCTCCTTCTTCAGGGTCAAACCAGCTAGGGTTTCAGTCATCTAGTGGGGCACACCATTCAGTGGAGAATTCAGATCTACGGAGTTTGAGAGTGGATTTGGGAATTTGGACATCTGGGTTTTCCTTGCAGTTTCCCGATCTATCATTTTGCATATTTCTCGGGATGATTGCACACTTTTGGTAGTAGGGCAGAATTATTCAGGGCTTCAACATTCTAGTAGGACATGGCACTTTCCAGCTTGGAGGTTGAGCATTAGTACAACTCAGATCTGCTTGATTTAGTCTTCATTGTATATCCAGCCTTTGGAGGCTCATTTTGTATTATCGGGAGCATTTTGTAGCAGCTCATATCTATTTCTTGTATGACCATCTGAGGTTTAGGCCAGATCAGCCATCTATTGTATTGATATTACATTGCTCAGAATAAAAAGGTCATATCTTTTCTTGTGCTTCTACATCTTGAATATATTGTGATCTCCATGTGTTGATGAATCTTGTATGCACTTAAAAACTCAATAAATTAGTAGTAGTTAGTGATTCCAAGAAAGAATTTGTCTTGGGATCATTACAGGGATCTAGATCCGATTCAAACTAGACATCTCATTCAATGTGATTCGATGTAATTGAATAGAGTAGGTAGCTTGGAGGGAAGAGCTCGAAGAGCCTTCTCATGTAAATGATCCTTTGTATGTAGGAAGAGTTAGAGAGGTAGTTGGGTAAGTCGAGTAGAGAAGAGAAGAGAGGAGAGCTGAGACTCTGTTGCAGTCTAAGCTCAAACACATTGTAAAGAGGCATTTTTAGATTAATACAATCAGAGCAGTTTTTCCTGTATGTTATTCTATGTATGATGAATGTCTTCATGTGTGTGTATTTATATGTTGTACATGTATGATTAAATGTGCATTTACAGGAACAGATAGATTTTCCTATCTGTGGGTTCTTTGATTTTAGGTTTTGGATTCTTTGAGGCTTCATGCATGAGTGCATGGCAGAGTGTTGCAGTCTCTAAAAGCCAGTGTAAGGATTGCACTTCTGAAGTCTGCAGATTCAAACAAAGACATGCCAGGAGGGTGCACCAGTTGAAGTCATTAACTCAAGGAGAATCCTCAAGGTTGCTGAATACCTTGGAGGTGAAGACTGTGCAAAGGAAGGAACAGAGAAGACATAATTACTGAAGGTTCTGTAGAGATCTACCAAGAGGGCATTGAGCGCGTGCATAGAATGCACAAAGAGAGAACTCTTGTTTGAGTTCAGAGGAGAAGATAGAATCACTAAGGATTCTAGGAACTCTGCCAGGAGGGCATTGAGCAGGTGGCAGAGTGCACAGAGAACTCTTAGAGTTTTGGGGAAGAAGAAGTGTCACAAGAGGACCTTCATAGGATTGTTGAATACCCTGCAAGCTTAACAAAGAGTTCTTGAGCATAAGTTTCCAAGAGGGAACTTATATTCCCCTTGAAGAGAGAGAAAAGGGGTTGAGACCCTTAAAGGTTTGAGCAGGGAGAATCTCAAGATAGATAGCACCTTTGTGTGTGCATAGACTCTGTAGGAATCACAGAGTTTGGGGAAACCTTTCAAGGTTTTAGAAGGAGAAGCTCAAGAGGAAAAGTGCCTTTGATCACACAGTGACAACTGCAAGGAGTGCAGAGTTTAGAGTTTGAGAAATCTCAGGAGGAGTAGTGCTTTCATGCACAGGCCCATTGCCAAGAGGAGCAGAAGGTGAGGGAGAACCCTTTGGAGGACTCGAGTTCGAGGAGCTCAGGAGGGATAGCATCCTTAGAACACGAACAAAAGCCGAGAATGTAGGCTTCATAGCAGGAAGCAAAGGCCGAGGCCTTTGATAATTGGAAAACCTTCCAAGGAAGGAAGAAGAGTGCACAAGGAAGGAGAATAGATCTGGGCTGTTAGATCTAGCCCAGATAGTTGATAGCCATCAGACCTAGGAGAAAGTGCGCACAAGTTAATCTCGCATATGATTTGAGTAGAGGCCCATCAAAGTTTTGTAAGTATCAGGACTGTCCATTTGTAGAGGACACGTGGCAGAGATCAAGAGCCATTAGTGTTTTGGGACCCTGGACTGCGAAGGAGAAAGGGTCGTTGCAATGGGAATTGCAAAGTCCTGAAGCATGAAACCCCGAAAGAATTGAAGAAATAGTGTCGGACCATGGAGCAGGGTTATGGTTTCGGCATATCGGGATTCAACATTTTAGAAGTCCTAAAGACAAGAAGTCTGGGCTCTTGGGGATGAAAACCCCAGAGTCATGAAACACGATGTAGTGAGGAGTGGGGCTGCGGTCACACCTAGTATCAGGATAGTGGAATTCGACATTTTGGGGATCCCACAGACATAAAGTCAGAACACTTCACATCAGAAGTCTTGAAATCATGAAATGCAACGCATCCTTTGGAGGAGAAAGCAGCCAAGGATTTTGGCATTTCAGGATTCAACTTTTCAGCAATCCCAAGAACAAGAGGTTCGGGGGTGCTTTGCGCTGGAAATCCCTGAAGTCACAAATCACTACATATTGTATAAGTGGGGATGTGGTCACACATTTATGTATTTCGGGGATTCAAGCATCGAAGAGTGAAACGAAGGAGTCTTTCGACTTCGCAACTTGCCAAGTCCCAAAACACCGAGAGTATCAGGACCATGCAACAGGAGGACACGTGGCGGCGATCGAGGCATCGTGAGATTCCTAAAAGGGCCATTTCATCATTTCGGCTACCGGAAAAGTAAAGGGTAAGAGTTTGGGACTCTTGATCCATGAAGTCCCGAAAGTATCCAAGCCGTTGGATCAGGGGAGGCTCACAACCGTTGATATCCCTCTGGAAAATAATTTTGTCATTTCGGGGATCTACTTTTCAGCTGTTCTAGGGAGAAGTAGCCAGGCACTTGACATCAAAAGTCGCAAAGTCGCAAAACGTGACATACCTTCAGAGTTAGGCTGCGGTCACGAAGGAAACAATCACATGGATGAGATGTGGGCTGGGACTAATTGACGTTGAAGCCTATTTTGGCATTCGACATTTCAACTGATCGGGTTTCAGAGGATAGAGGAGCCAGAGAACTCGACGCCAAGGTTCACAAAATCGCGAAACTTGAATTTTCCTTTTTCGGAAAAAGGTCGTTGTCATGTTGGAGGCCGTGGGGATGTTGAAGGACCTGTGGATCAAATTCTGAAGGTTCCAGCAGGGAACTAAAGGAGCCGCTTCGACTTGGGGTGAAAAGAGAACGATCCTAAGACCGAGAGGTCACGCAGAGCCTGCTGTGGTAGGGGGGGATACGTCACAAGTGGTATCAGAGCTTGAATCTGTTTGTATATTTCAGGCAGAGGAAGTGAGAGGAGAAAGATTACTCGGATACACATCAATTTGGTATCAGAGGAAGGTAGAGCGCTGAAGATACTCTGTGGTGATTGATGCAGGAAGGAAGCAATCAAGGAGATAGTCAAGGAGAACTATAGGAGAAGCTGGAAGCACTCAAGGTTGTAGAGTGACATCTACAGGTTTTCCAGGAGGGTAGATATAAGGCAAGAAAATGGCTACTGAAGGCCATAGATGCGATGGAAAGAAGATCCATCAGCAGCCAAGAGAAGCTAAGATGGATAAAGAGATCCCCGAGATCAGAGCAAGGATGGAGGAACTTGCACTGCATATGCAATAGGATGCAAGACCACATTGGGTGTATGAATGGCCCATGGAGACAAAATTAAAATGGGTAGTCAAGGTACTATTGGCCAAAAGACAACAAAGGTTGTTAAAGAGATGGCTAAGGCATGTTGAAAGCCTCAGGGATGAACATAAGGAGATGGTTCAGGTATGTGAACCAGAGACTGGGAGAAATCTCAGTGATGTTGAGGGTGAATTGGGGTCACAAAATGATCTCAAAGACTGGCAAGAGGGTAGAACAGAAATTTCCAATTGCCAGGTGGGCAATGAGATGAGATCACTGCGGGATCTCATAGACTGTCAGGAGGACAACAGGGAAATTTCATGTTGCCAGGAGGGCAATGTGATGGGATCCGAGGATCTCATAGAATGCCAAGAGGGCAGTAGAAAGTTTCCATATTTCTAGGTGGTCAGGGGAACAAAGGTGAGGCTATGTAAAAGTCTCATGAACTTGGAGGTGAGTTCAGATCAACAAGGAAAGTTGACAGAGGAAAAAGATCAGAAGGACATTCTGATCATTGGGGGAATTCATATATTCCTTCCATTGAGCCCAGTTGAGGAGAGAGATTGTGTTGCCGATGTAGCAGCAACAGAAAGACAACTAGAAAAGATTGTAAAAGAAGAGGAAGAGTTGGAGCAGATTTCAAAAGATGCCCAAGTAGAAGAAGGAAATGAGCATTCTGAGGAATGGCTCAAATTTTTCAGCCAGGAAGCTCAAATAGAGACGACTGCAGCATTGTAGCTTGTAGTAGAAGAAGAAGAAGTAGACACCATGAGATTTGCTTATCTATGTGAGCAGATTGAAGCCCTAGAGAGAAGGGTGATAGTACAAAAAATGCACATCCAACATATGAAGTTGGAAGCAGATGCATGAGGAGAACACCAGCCCAAGGAGCAGCTGGGAGAGGTTGGACTTGAGCCAACACAAAGAGATATGGCAGCAATAGAGCTGTCATAGGGAAAAACTAAGCAGTAGCTCAGTGATAGGACTGTGAAGTTGAACTTTGCAGCAGAATGGACACTTACTGCCACAGAGGATGAAGAAGATGGCATGGGAGATCTGGTAGATCTTCCCACTGATGAGGAAGAATTGCAGTAGAGGAGACTACCTGAATAGAGCCAGCCATTGGAGCAGCTAGATGAGGAGATTGAGAAGATATGAAAGTTGATGGTCAGATTAGCAGAAGCAAGGGAAACTGATTAGAAGGGAGACAACATCAGCAACAGAGAAGTGGAAGCAACAATAGCAACAAAGCAGTGGAGCAGATGAACAGCTCCAGAGGACTATTTGGGATCCAGGAGGATTTCAACAACGATGTTGGGGAGATCATGAGCAGGAGCTCATGAATTTTTCACAGCAGAGGAGTATGATGCAGGAGCATCATTCCCAATCCATCCCAACACAATGCGTATTCAATGAAGAAGGAGAGGTGCAACTCTCTCATTTCAAATTTTGAAATTGAAATTTGTATTAAATGTTTGTAAGGTTGGTAGAGACAAAGCCATTCCTTTGAGCAGGCTATAGTTAAAGAAGGCCTTTAATGGTTGTAAGGCCTTCTTGCATGTTATTCTATGTATGATGAATGTCTTCATGTGTGTGTATTTATATGTTGTAGATGTATGATTAAGTGTGCATTTATAGGGTCAGATAGATTTTCCTATTTGTAGGTTCTTTGATTTTAGGTTTGGGATTCTTTGAGGCTTCATGCATGAGTGCATGACAGAGTGTTGCGGTCTCTGAAATCCAGTGTAAGGATTTCACTTCGGAAGTCTGCGGATTCAGACAAAGATATGCCAGCAGGGTGCACCAGCTGAAGTCATTGACTCAAGGAGAATCCTCAAGGTTGTTGAATACCTTGGAAGTGAACACTGTGTAGAGGAAGGCACAAAAAAGACAAAATTACTGAAGGTTCTATAGAGCTCTGCCAGGAGGGCATTGAGCGCATGCATAGAAGGCACAAGGAGAGAACTCTTGTTTGAGTTTAGAGGAGAAGAAAAAATCACTGAGGATTCTGGGAACTCTGCCAGGAGGGAATTGAGCAGGTGCCAGAGTGCACAGAGAACTCTTAGAGTTCTGAGGAAAAAGAAGTGTCACAGGAGGACCGTCACTGGATTACTGAATACCCTGCAAGCTTAGCAAAGAGTGCTTGAGCATAAGTTGCCAAGAGGGCACTTATATTCCCCTTGAAGGGAGAGAAAAGGGGTTGAGACCCTTAAAGGTTTGAGCAGGGAGATGCTCAGGATAGATAGCACCTTCGTGTGCACAGAGACCCTGTAGGAATCACAAAGTTCGGGGAAACCTTTCAAGGTTTTAGAAGGAGAGTCTCATGAGGAAAAGTGCCTTTGAGCATAGAGCAACAACTGCAAGGAGTGCAGAGTTAAAAGTTTGAGAAAGCTCAGGAGGAGCAGTTCTTTCACACATAGGCCCATTGCCAAGAGGAGCAGAAGGTTAGGGAGAACCCTTTGGAGGACTCGAGTTCGAGGAGCTCAGGAGGGATATAGTCCTTAGAATGAAAACAAAAGACAAGAATGCAGGCTTCATAGCAGGAAACAAAGGCCGAGGCCTTTCATAATTGGAAAATCTTCCAAGGCAGGAAGAAGAGCGCACAAGTAAGGAGAATAGCTCTGGGCCATCATATCTGGCCCAGATAGCTGATAACCATCAAATCTAGGAGAAGGTGCGCGCGAGTTAATATCACGTATGAGTTGAGTAGAGGCCCATCAAAGTTCCATAAAGATCAGGACCACTCATTTGTAGAGGACGTTTGGCAGAGATTAGGAGCCAACGATATTACAGGACCCGGGAGTGCAAAGGAGCAAGGGTCAATGCAATGGGAATTGCGAAATCCTAAAGAAGAAAACTCCGAAAGCATTGAAGAAATAGCACCAGACCATAGAGCAGGGTTATAGGTTTCAACATACTGAGATTCAGGATTTCATAAGCCCTAAAGACAATAAGTCTTGTCTCTTGGGGATGAAAACCCCGAAGTTGTGAAACATGACATAGCAAGGAGTGGGGTTGTGGTCACACCTGATATCGGGATATCGGAATTCGACATTTTGGGGATCCTGCAAACATAAAGTCAAAACACTTCAGATCGAAAGTCCTAAAATCACGAAACGTGATGCATCCTTTAGAGGGGAAAGTAGCCAAGGATTTCAACATTTTGGGATTCAACTTTTCGACAATATCGAGAAAAAGAGGTCGGGGGGTTCTTTGTGCTAGAAATCGCTGAAGTCGCAAAATGCTGCATATTGTAGAATTGGGGATACAGTCACACATTTATGTATTTTGGGGAGTTGGGCATCGAAGAGTGGAACAGAGGAGTCGTTCGACTTCGCAATCTGTGAAGTCCTGAAACACCGAGAGTATGGGGACCGCCCAACAAGAGGAAATGTGGCGGCGATCGAGGCATCGTGAGATTCCCAAAAGGGCCATTTCAACATTTTGGCTACCGAAAAAGAAAAGGGTAAGAGTTCGGGTCTCTTGATCCTCGAAGTTCCGAAAGGATCCAAGCCGTTGTATTAGGGGAGACTCACAGTCGTTGATCTCCCTCTGGAAAAGAATTTTGGAATTTTGGGGATCGGATTTTCGGCTGTTCTGAGGAGCAGGAGCTAGGCACTTGACATCGAAAGTCCCGAAGCCGTGAAACGCGGCATACCTTTGGAGTTAGGTTGCGGTCATGAAGGAAATAGTCACATGGACGAGATGTGGGCTGGGACTAATTGACATTGAATCCTATTTTGACATTCGACATTTTGGAAGATCAGGTTTTGGAGGATCGAGGATCCAGAGAACTCGACGCCAGGGTTTGCGAAATCGCGGAACCTGAATTTTCCTTTTTCGGGAAAAGTTCGCTGACGTGTTGGAGGCCATAGGGATGTTGAAGGACCTGTGGATCAAATTATGAAGGTTCTAGCAGGGAACTAAAGGAGCCTCTTCAGCTCGGGGTGAAAAGAGAATGATCCTAAGATCGGGAGGTCATGCAGAGCCTGCTGAGGTAGGGGGTGATGCGTCAGCACCCCACCATATGGCGAGTGTATCCTTTAATGATAAATCTAGTGCTAGCAATCTCTGGTTTTCTAATACTTTGTCTTCATATTCTGCCAAGAAAGTTTCCAAATCATTTATCCCGTGAAAGCAGGGTGGTTCTCTAATTTTTGTGCCAATCTACCGTACTGCACGGTATATTATGGCGCACCTTCTCGTGGATACTTCATGTAGTCTTTTCTACGAGTTTTCTAACCAGGTGTCTCAGTCTGTTGTGCATGAAGTAATGCTCCGCCAACTAAGTACCCCATCTTCAGTTGGGTTTATATAGTCCGCATCGCACGCAGTTGTTCTGTACAACTGGCCGATCTCTTCTAAATCTAGACAAGTGGGTTCTACGAAGCTCTCGTCTTCTTATGGGTCGAGTGGGGCTATGACCCTGTAGTCCCTCGACTCAAATTTCATTTTTATGGTTTTTAAGTTAATTATGGCCTGGTTGTCGAATGCCCAATCTAGACCAAGTAGCACTGGGTAAGGTGTTGTGTCATCTACTATTTCGATGACTTCAAAGTTTGCCTTAGTGTGCACACCATCCAGATCTACCATCACTCCTTTCAGTCTACCTATTGGTAGGACTCTATGTTGATTTTCTAGCTTTAATTGAACAATTGAGTATCCCAGTGTAGGTTCTCCCATGCATTTCCATGTAGCTTTTGGTAGTACATTTACTTGGTAGTACATTAATCTAAATTCCCTACTTGTTCTTCTTCTTGTGTGTAGGTGGTTGACAGTTTTCAATTCTAGATTATGTTTCGTCTTGACGCTACATTTTTCTAGGATGTTTTGCAATATTTTGACAGATGAAGGATCACTTAACATTTTGATGCATGATTGCAAAAAGTATTTAATCGTACTTACTTGTTCCTCGGGTTGTATTCTATTAGTATGTTCCAGTGATGGCGACATTTCGTATTCCAGAGCTTCCTTGCTCCGTTGTGTAGTTGGCGCAATGTTCTCCTTCTGGAATTCTTGTCGGGCTTCTGTAAAAATCTCCTTTTCCTTATGCGTGTCGAACTACTTGTTGGGTTCGATGTTCTTCTTTACCCATTGGTTCTACGATGGTTCTTGTTGAACTGCGTCATTTCCTGTTTTTATTCCTCCTCAAGTGACTATATTGATGTTCCATCCATCATCCCTTGCTTCAACTGAAATCCACTGAACATTCTAGTTATTTTGATTCCTTTTTTCCTGGATCTTTCCAAGTAATGTCAGACAATCCTCCATATTGTGGTCCGATGCACGACAATACATACAAGTCACTGGTGGTAGTGGGCACTCCCATGCATAATGTCCTGGTTGCTAGCAATTGTGACATGTAACAAGTCCTCTACCCCATCCAAAATCTCCTCTGGCTTGTCCTGCTCCTCTATAAGCTGAGAGGTCACATCGCGGTGGGTTGTATTGTGGTCCCTGATTATACTGTGCGATATTGTACTGGGGCTGTGCTGGGTTGTACTACGACTGCACATTATTGTAAGGTTGTGGCATCATATTATACTTCTATTGCACAGTGTTGTATGGTGCTGGGGCTTGATTGAACTTTGGTGCTGCCTGCCCAGTCATCATTTATGCATGTACCCTGTATGTGTCTGATATTCTTTCCCGCATCAGCTCCATAGTTCTGCAATATTTTTCTTCATGGTCGACTAACTTGCAAAAGGTTCAATATGAGTTCTTTGGGACTGCTTGGTATTTCTGCATCATCGTGCAGTGGTAAGGGTTGTGACCCGATTTCTTGCATATTTCACACCATAATCCTCCTTGTGGTAGTGGGTTTGGAATCCATGTCGCCATATACTATGTGAATGTTATGCAATCATTCTTATGGTGTCCTTTCGTCTTGCAGGTAGTGCACCAAACGCCTTCTCATTTATCCTTGTTCTTGTTTTGGTTTAGCTGAAATGTTAAGTTCTTCATATCCTCCTTCAGTTATTCGATAGCCAGGTCCGTCTGCTGGTATCGATTCTCTTCTAATTGCAAGGCTGCCTGCAGAGCCTTTGCCTACATCTAAAACTTCTGTTGTTGTAATGGATATTTTAAGTGTGGGAGTAGTGAGTTGAAAAATTGGTGCTGATGTTGCATATTGGTCATAAGGTATTTTAAATTTCCTTTTAATCGCTTGAACCTTTGATCAATCTCCCATATCGATTCTCCTATTTTTTGTCTTATTTCAATCATCTCATTCATGTATTGATCCTCTGATCTCAACTTCTGGAACTCATTGATCAATAGTTTCTTAATGTCATCCAATGTCCTTGTCATTTCGGGAACATTGTTCGTGTCTAGACTCATGTACCAGTCTAGTGTGCGGTCCCGTAGCATGATTCCTAACTGTGCGAGTTTGGTGTCTTCATCAGTGATCTTCTTTGCTTGCCATATCTTTATGAAAATGAATAGATGCTTCTCAAGGTATTCTGCTTCTTCTCCTCGAAACTCTGGTAATCTGATAGTAGGATCGTGTCCTGCCATTCCAAATACTGGGCTACTCCCTCCTCTATGCGGTGTAGATACTTGACTAAGGTTGCCCGAAATGGATCCTCCAGTTGTTGCTCCTTGTGTATATTTACTTCCTGCGGTCGGACTTACTCTGATCTTTGGTTGTCTAAACGATGGTGTTCTCTTTGGTGTATTGGTCGCACATGGGTTTATGGGTTCTGCACTGACATTAACATTGAAGGGATGGTTGTCTTCTCCTCCTTTTCTTGGGACTCTTGTTTTCCTCTCATATGTAGCGCATAGGATTTCCTCAATCTACTCCACATCCCGAAGATCCTCTACCTCTTCCTCATCGCTGGCCAAGCCCTCCCTCTCGACTACGTCTCTCTTCTTGGTATTCACCTTATATTGGTAGAGTGCTCCACTATGCGTCGTTATTGTTGATGCCAAGATCCACTTTATTTGGTCGTCATCCATCAATATCGGGTCCAAGGGTTCCTCCTCATTCTTCTCTATATCCTGCCCTCCTTCCAATCCTCCTCTCTCTATCAGTGCTTCCCCCCTTCCCGCATGTGCGCAAGGAAGTCTAGCTATCTAATTCCATTGTCATTACACCTTTGTTATATAGCAGTATCTTGATATAAGTATATAGTGATGGGATGTACCTTCCTCTGGGTCCTCGTAGGAACTCTTTCTCGGCTGCACTGTATGCCTTTGTTGTGTCTACCGCAAATTCTGTGATAAATCCTACCACAATACTGTCAAGCCAAAAGTCGATTGTGCAGGTGAATTTGTTGTTCACCTATTGCAGCTGCTGGAGTCCAATCTAGCTGTCGAATCCATTTCATCACCTAGTTATTCTTTAACATTAATATCCACTCCTGTAGTATATGAAGAAAATAAAAGAGAAAGACTTCGTGTAAATCTGTAAACACGTGTTTATCCAAGTATTTACGTGGTGTGATCCTGGGTTTTCTATTGTCTTTCTGTGCAAACTCTAGCTCTTTAGTCCTCAGCCAGCCCTCGATTTGTTCTCTCATGGGATTCTAGGGTCTCAACATCCCCTTCTAATGTCTCGTTTCTCTTTTGTTCCTCTCCTTCGGTTCGTATTCATTCGATCTCATCTACTCAGTCCTCTCTTGTTCCTCTTAACACGAAAATAGAACCATTTGTTGTTTATCAATTCCCTTCTTAGGTTATCTAAATCATTGACCTAGGGTTCATGTCATTTGGGGTTCCAACAAAGCCTCTAAAACTATCGGCCCTCCTGGTAAACCAGAAGGCAACACAATGCCTAGAAAGTGATGCATAGTCTCACCCGAGATAGATTTAAATGGTTGTTGGAAGATTGGTTGTTGTCATTGATGTCAACCCTAGTCATGGGTTTTGTACTGCAAGATTGATAAAGGTATTTGGACACGAAGGACAATGCACATGCATATACAACACCCA
>JZKD02S0394060.1:180951-218838 GCA_000966675.3 Picea glauca | reverse complement strand
AGGAATAAGTTAATATTTGAGGGAGGGATGATCATTCCACTCCATGTCTTCCATAGGATTATGTATGCCTTTGAAGGCCTCACCCTTAGTAGCCAACATGAGCACTAGAAAGCCTCGACATCCTCTCTTGTGTTCAATGTTACGACTATTAAATTTCTATCATGTTTCTTATAATTTCACATTATTTATATCTCCTCTTAGTTAAACTTTGAATTTTTTGACAGACACTTAGTTCTTTCTCTCTCTTCTTTCAATATCGATTTAGGAGTTTCTTTTTCACTCCCACTTTTCGTTCCTACATTTAATGAATTTCTTTAGTCTCATTGAACTACTTTTATGGTCATTCATTGGACATTACTATAATTATATTACCTTACCTTATCTTATAAAGACTCAAATTGACATCAATGATTCCAAAAAACTATTGCAATGCTTTTGAGCTTAATGTTTCTAAATGACTATTGCAACACTTGTAAGGAGAAGACATGTGACAAGTTATTTTCAGATGGTATTGTATGAATGTATCATTATATGATGTGTGGATTTGCCTATTTAAATTTCAAATTGTATGATTGGATGATGCATTATATTCATTTTTTATTAGTCATAATTCATTATTAATAAAATTACAATTTTTTTTATGTTTTCTATATATCTTGTTTATACGCAAGAAAAAATAAATTCCCTATGCTCTCTCCCATAATGTACTTTGAAATTTTATGAATCACTTTAGTGATTCTCAAAAATTGTGTCCCCATCTTCCTTTCCTTGAATATTTATCTATATGAGACACACACAAATAGGTTTGCAATGCATCACTAGAAATATGCAAATAGTTATAACCCTCAAGAGAAATGAAATAAATGCCTGAATGGGTATGTACTATCATTTCAAAAAATTTATAATTACATGAGACCAAAATTTTACATGAAAGGAGAAAATATCCACTTGGGTCTTAAATATCACTAAAAAAGTGTCCCACATAAGGATCCTAATACTAAAGCAAGTTCTTCTATGTAGTTTAGTAAGTCCAAATTGCTTGATCTTTTTTCCTATGTAATGAACCTTGAATTTATGGCCTCAACAATTTCTTGTTGCATATTACTGTTCCCATTTTGATCGACATGGCATATAATATGGTTTCCAATTCGAATATTTCATGCCACATACAACAAATATTTCCTATTCTACATAAAATAGTTGACAAGCACAATTCAATGTTGAGGTTTTAGTTTATAATTGATTTCTAAATACAATTTATCCTAAGATGAATTTCTAAGTTAATATTAAGTACTAATATAGCTTAGTGATTAAGCTAAATTGCAGTACGTAGATTCCATAGCTACCCATAAGTCTTATGAATGAAAAAAATTAAAATAGGATTGCATGTCACAACAACCCTTTTGTGCATGCAAGGATGGTAAAAAATTTCATTTTGTTTAATAAGTTGATATACATTTTAAACGATTCACACTGTAGTATTTTATTTGGATGAAGATTAGTTCAAAGGGGACTGTTGCATATTTATGTTCATGTTCCCATATTTCTCCTAGTGGGGGAGGCATAATGAAAATCTGTCAAGCCCTTCTAAATTCAACTCTCATTGGTCTAAGGATATTGAATTTAGGGATTTGTGTGATAGGGAATGAAAACATATGGATGATCGATTGGAGGAATCTGTTATATTTTAACTTATGACAATTTTAAAATTGTAAAAAACAAAATTGTTGAGTGGGCCAAATCCAAATTTAAGGATCCATAAGATAGACATGGATACTGGAAGAAGAAATTTCTAACATTTTAAAACATAACCTGAATGGAATTTTCAATGAAGAATAGATAAGTAACTTAAATATTTTGGAGCCATGAAAAAAAGAGTTTCTTGACTAGGAAGAATCAAAATGGAGGCAAAAAACTAGAGCAGCCTGGGTAGCACTGGGAGATGAAAACACCTTATTTTTTCACAACTATTAAAAGATGATGAAAATATCAAATACCATTTGGAGTCTTAATAATTATGTGGGAGGGAAATATCATAGTTTTTCTAGGATGTTTGAGGTGAAAAGAATTCATTTCAATAAGCTTTTTAAGGAACCTCATAGAGCAAATATTGTTGACATAATTTAAATGGAAAATGGTTCCTAGTTTTGTAAATCAAGATAATCTTTCACATATGTTAATTGAAAACTACCATCACTCTGCACCCCATTATAAATTGACCAGCTTGTTTTCATGGGGTGGGTGATTCGGTGCTTGTGAGGGTAAGTCTGGTGGTTCCAATTTCCAGTTCTTAGGTGAGGTGAGGTGCTTCTTTGTGAGAGGTGAGGGGATAAAGACTAAAGGATAATAACTTAAGTTGAAAGTATAAAGGTGAAATTATTATGTTGAAAGATGAATGGAAGGATTCTAGTTAATGGTGAAAGGATCTCTCAAGCCCCTACCAGAATGTCTCTATCCCCTCGCTGAAGATTGGCTTTGGTTGGTATATTGACTAATTCAACTCCTCAAAATTCTAACTGATCATGGGTTGGTTGAGGACTAATCCGCCAACTCCTTCAATTTGTATTCAAACTCCTAATCTCTCGGTTGACTATGCCACTAAACATTTCCTATATAGATTTCCTATGCTACTAAACCAACATTTACGAATACATAGAATTATTAATTAGATTTCTATGATTCAAGGTCAACAAATAAATCATGGTATGATGTATTAAAAAATTCAGAGTTTGGGTAATAAAAATTTTCCTTACAGATGAATTACTTTCTTTCTTAGGTAGTGTAATATGTTCCATGACAGTACATCTAATAAACAAACTCTTATTATTACATAAATCCAAACTCTAAGTGTCCATGAAAACTAGTGGTACATTCTCGGCTATTGCACAAGGTGATTGATCAAGAGCCATATGCTTAGTTTGTTCAAAATATTTGTCAAAATAAAGGGGTCTATTTCTTTCAATCGTTGAGTCATTATTTAAATATTCTATAGATAAGAGTTTCATTCTTCTAGTAGGTGAATATTTTTCCTCTAACAAATCTTCCTCGTGATGCTCTTCAATTATAATCGGTAAGTCATTAAAGACCTCATGTAGAATAGGGTTCATGCTTTTAGTAGCAAACGTTTCTACATCATACACATGAAATACTAGTGGAGGAATGTCATCAAGGATTTGAATAGATCCTTATAGAACATCATCCTCTCCTTGATCCAAACATAGATTTGAGAAACAAAACCCAAACATATGTTTCTCTATAATTCCTTTAGTGAAATCTATTGTTTCTTGTGTATTTGGACTTTTATCAATTTATGAATTAAGCTCCTTCATAGGATCATCTCGTAGATCATCATATTTTGAACCATCTCTTTTACCATGCAATTCTTTTGGTAGTATATTATTCATATTATTTAAATCTTGTTCACCATTCATTAATAGATCTTCTTATTCAAAAGGAGAGATGGAAAGGAGATATGAATACCACTCGATGAATTATTCCTTTGATGGTTTGTGGAAAACTCTTCACTGGTAAAAATACAATTGTACAAAATATGGCCCTGTAATTCAATCACAATACTCTATATGAATCCAAAGTTAGTTGTATGAAAAAAATGATTACCAATAGGAATTACATAAAATACATTTTCCATATACATATATGAAGTTCGAGATTTCTTGAAATACCTTGGAGACAACATCACCAAATAAAGGGAAGTCTGTAGAAGTTGTGGTAACAATGGTAGATGTAGAGAAAATATTGCTTGAATTTATGAAATAGGGTGCACTACCTGATAATCCAAAGGTTTATTCACCCTTAAATATTGAAGCTGAAGATTCCAATCCATATGTAGACACATATGCAACTCTAGCTACAACGGTACTGCTAAAATATTATTCTGGCTTGCTTTCAAATTTGAATTCAAACTTTGGCTTGGCAGTGTCCACATTCGTATATCCACTTGTAGAAAAGGAGAAGACAGGTCCTTTGTTGGGACTTGATGAACCAAAGTTGTAAGTTGGAGTAATATTCCCTATTGTAGGATGAGTTCTACCATTATATGAAGGATATTGCATCACTATGGAAGTTGGTGGTGGTTATGTGAAACTAGTATTAGACAGAGTAGCTAGAAAAGTAAACCCTGAACTGTTATTTGTAGATGAATCGATAGAAAAAAAAGTTAAAGAAGTGATTTTATTTTCTTTATCTCTTCTTCTCAATACAATATATGTTATTTTTTTTTTATCTCCATCCAATATTATACTATTAGCGCCATTTCCATCAGAAGTAGAAGGGGGAACATTTTCAACATTTATGCTTGCATGGCCCTCTTCATCGGACTCCTCAAGAGAACTCATTCAGAAGCCTTTACTCTTATCTGTAAGAGTAGAAGAACCATCTAAAATCATTGATTTTGGATGGTTCTTCTAAAATCAATGAACAAACTCTAGTAAAACAAATATCACTAGGGATGAAGTCGTTCAGATGCACCCTGATCAACAAAAGAAAAACACAAATCTCTTCAACTCAGACACAACCCAAATTATTTCCACCACCTAATTCAAAAATAAAGCATCACTCACTTCCTTCCTATGTAAATAGATATGGATTATAATGAGTAAGACCATCATTGGTGATGCACTGACTCACAAATATCTTGCTTCATCAAACTTATTTTCATTCTTGAAATGGATGAGGTTTTGGGTTCTAGTTCTATGAAACACCGGCTCAAATAATATCCCCCACCACAATTTGGTTTGTACATTTAAAAAGGAAACAATTTCCATAATAAATGGTTCTAGTTATTCTCCTACTTTACTTGACATTTCAAGAAATATATTTGTTGTAAATTCCAAAAGAATTCAGAGTATTCTGCAATATTGTTAAGAGAAAAATACAATAATAGGTTATGAATTAATCCATCAACAATTGATTGTGTACATTCAAAGCATATTCTTATTCTATTGGCATTATTTCTTACTACTTCGATGAAAATTGGCAATAGATAATGCCTTTGGGAAATGGTTTTGTAGTCATATAAGAACATAAATGAGAAATCTAAGATATGCTAGAAGATTTGATAGAGCACTGAGATAGATTAAAGGTTAAAAACATATTTTCTAGTCCAATATATAGCCTCCCATGTATTTCTTCTTCTACATGATCATTATTACTTGTAGAAAAAAATACATCTCCAACTATCTATTCCCATACTCATGAAGGGGTTTGTGGTTACACATAGGGTCCTCTTGGTCATGGATACACTAGGAGGAATAATGACTAGAGGCACCATAGTCTATGTCTATGTTGGTTGGAAGACCCTGTCTATGTTGGTTGGAAAACCCCGGTGAACGATATATCTGATGCATGTATTGTTGTGTTGAATCTAGTATATCTAAACTAGAATCACAAGTGTGGTCACTTTATATCATTATTCAATTTCATAAAAATGGAACTCTGATAGTTTTAGAAAAAAATGTAACTCTGATAGTTTCAGTGCATGATAGTTTTAGAAAAAAATTCTTTCAAGCTCTTTCAAGTGCCCCCAAAATCATTAATCTGCAATAAATTAGCCAAAATAGAGAGTGGGAAGCTGCAGTAAGAAGTACATGCTCCACAAGACTACCAAACTATAAAGGATTCAAATATGCCAAGGTTGATAAAATCCTCCTTCTATGACACCTTTCTCATTTCCTATTGGCTTCTCTGAGCAATGCTTTCTTTTTCCAACTTCTCTTCACAACTAGAAAAGGAAATATCATAGACTAGCTTAGTTCCTTGTCAATGTTGTTGTTGTTAACAACAACTTAGTTGATTTTGTGCCCTTGTATTATCTAAATTATCTGACATTTGTTAATTAACATATCAAATTAATATTGGAATGCAGAAAATCAAAGATTATACAAATTCAAAGGTTGACAATGGATGAATACCATGGATATGATGAGAAAGTAGCCGATGAGAATAATATGGGCAAATATCCATGTCCATGTAATGTTTGTCTTGGTGTAAAGGTGAGAAAAATAAATTTGATTTATTGACTTATGATAAGACATGGGCATAGTGGTGTAATCCCTTGGAACATAAATTATTATGAATATATGATACAATTGTGTAGTATGAGAGATGAAGATGTACCAAACATCACTGAAGTGGCACTAAACATAGATCAAGATGCAACACTATTATATGAAGGGGTTGAATTTCATAGAATGTTGAATGACGGTCTAAACAATGATTGGGCCAAGTCAATGGAGGATTCTTTAAATCTTGTGTATGCTAATTGCAAATTAAGTCATTTGACAATAATCCTTCAAATTATAAACTTGCAAGTGGTGGATGGTTGGAAAAATGAGAGTGTAAATGCGTTATTAGCATTATTAATTCATTTGTTACCACGTGAATCCACATTTCCAACAAAATGAAGTCAATGTAAAAATAAAATCACTAAGATAGGATTAGGGTATGAAAACATACACACATGTTTGAATGATTGTTTATTGTTTTTCAAAAATCTTGCAAGTGAGACATAATGTCCAAAATTTCAAGAAGGGACGTATAGACTAGGGTTGAAATCAGTTGTGGTTCCTAGGAAGGTTATTTTGATGGGTCCTAGATCCCTTTAACTCAAAATCAGGAACCAAACCCGCCACCAAGGCCCGATTAGACTCTGCAACATTTAATGGTGAAATCGTTCTCCAGATCTTGCGATCTAGCCAATTTAATCGATGGGCTTTACGTTTTCTTGTGAAGGCCTCTCATTCTATTCAGACATTTATTTATTTATTTATTTTTCTCCTAGGTGGGACCGATATAAGATAAAAGTTGGTATAAACCAACTAGGTAACAAAGTGAGAACAATTTTAACTACTAGAGAAGAGGTTGAGCTTGGGATAACCTTTACTCTAGCATGCAGGCGGTCATCGTCTACCACATGCCTAGTACTAATACGTTAACCATGTGAGTATTCTGATTACTGACTGAGATATAAATTATCAGAAGAAAACATGCATGTGATAAACGATGGCAAGTAAAATAATTCACTCAACTCTAATCATCAATCACATAATAACACAAATATTTATTTTCATCATTAAAGGAAGAACTGTAAAACATTGCATCATATAACTTATCAATAGATTTAGTAGATTTTACTCATTACAACATCCATTCATGAGACAAAATAATAAATAATTCTTCTCCACATCCAATCATACATGCATTTGATGAAAAACACAGACTTGTATCTAGTCCAATAGGACTTCTTAATTAAAGGCAACTATGAAATAGTTCTTAACAAAACCAAAAAATGAGAGTTTCTTGCAACAACCATCGACCTCTAACTAATTAGTCGATGCTCTTATTTATAACATAAAAATAACTAAAAATAACAACTAAAGTGCAGATAAGAAAAACAAAATTCACCACATGGCATTCTCTCCTATGAGTTTTTCTAAGAGTCATCTCAAGATATCACTTAAGAGGATGACTCTTCTCATACTCAAACCACTTGATGAACAGATCCTCACAGGTGTTGGCATATGGGAACCTATGTTGTCCCATCGGGGACAAGTGAATCTCTCTTATCTCTACCGCATGTGAGCTATACTTGACTATATTGGCACTTAACTGTTGTAGCATAGCTCGAGCTTTGATCATGTGCTCCATAAACTGTCACACTTGACCTGGTGCCATGTCTATCACCTTTTCTATTTCTTAGGTGCATGATGAGTCTTGCTCGGTGTGCGACTTGACTATGTTGCACAAGTCGACAAAGTCATCGGGTGTGCCAAACTTGAGGATTCCTATGTATTTCATAACCCGATTGATATTGATCCATTTTTTCTTGCACTTGGCCCATTTCTCTTGGATTTATCGATGAGGTTATTTAGCCATTTTTTCCCAATACTCAGCCGATTTCCTTATGTGATTGAGGCTACTCTATTTTAATACCAGAATACCATGTTCTTATATATCTCGGCCCTGTTGGACCGCACCGATGTAGTCAAACCTTTCCTCGGCTTCTTGTGATTTATCGTACCACTGCTCCATATATTTTCACATCACAAGTGCCATGAGGGTATCTTCCTTGAGCTCGACTATACTTTCAGTGAATAGGTAACACTCATCTGTAAACTTGTTGTAGGCCTCCTGGAATTTTCTCCTTAAGAACACCATGACCTGTGTGGTGTCTTGATAGTATTTCGCCAAGTGGAACAAATGTTCAAATTCATTCACGGAAGCAACCAACTCCTCTTCATCTCTCTTAGATGTATCCAGGGTGGCATCTGTGATTTCCATCCCTGCCCCAATGAGTTTGAACATCTTAGCATTCCCTGTGTTGATCTAATGTTCCTATGTAGTGATGAGGATGGAGCGATCTAAAGTGATCCTCCTCTTCTTGGTGGTTCTCTAGATGATATCCTTCCTTTTCCGATCATAAGCTATGACATGTATGTCGATTACTTATTCCATGGGTTCATGGATTTGTTGATCTCCCCAGGTGAGTGTATTCCTCAGACTCCCAATGGTATATACTCGTTCAAGGTTGGGTTCTTGAACTTCATCCTTGTGTTCTGAAGGCTCGGATTTCGTCTGTCACTCATCGAGGGTTTCAATACTAATTTAAATAGAGGTGTTGAGGGTAGGCTCAGTACTTACTTGATCATCGATCGTTCAGACGTCAATTTTCTGCTGTGGAGATCCTTCCTCTAGTTCATTTGACCCTAGATCGTCCTTCAGACCATCTGCTTGTTTTTTTGGTGCGTTGGACAGCTCATTGTCTAGGACACTCTTAGCTTCTTGTTCTTTCCATGGAAGATCTTGAATTTGGGCATCGAGAAGATGGGAAAATTTCTTCTCTGGTCCCATTTCTTCTTCAATATGTACATGGGTCACAAGAGACACTTCTGGAATCTCATCATCATCATAGAGCTTTATCAGCGCACTTAATGGGTTTGATGCACTAGTCCTCCTTGATGTTCTGATTGTCTCTGGCTGAGTCGAAAAACTTGTCAGTGATTCGACTAGCGGCATTGTGAATTTAGGTTTGTCTAACCCTATAATTTCATCAAGGTCTATGAATTTAGGACCACTTAGGCCCATCTGTCTTTCATCCGGGTCATCGACAGGGAGCCTTGTCATATTTAGGATGTTCGGGTCATCTTGCAGTTGATCAATTATTTGCTACACATGTTCTAACATGAGTAACCCCCTCTCCCGCATGTCATGCACCTTGGGGAGACCTCTGCTTTACACTAGGACTACCTGGGGAATCTTTGTTGTTTTGGCCGCTGCCTGGGAACTACTGATTTGACTACTATCATGTCTTCTCTAGCCCTGAGGGTCCCTTGAGTCGATTGTTCTAGGATTGTTTCCTATTCATCTAGGATCATGATTTGAACCTTGTCATCTTAGGGTCGACCATCCTTGCAATGAATTCATCCCAATCCTGATCATTTTCCGTGAATACCTCATCTTCAAACTTGTCGTGGGCATATCACTAGTAGGAGGACACTTGAGATACATGTTTCAAGACTAGACCCTTTGGGTCATTCTTGTTGAAACAATCGATATAGAATCAGAAATCCAATTGGATCAGTCCTTCCTGCTTAGCTTGAGAAGTCTGTTTTACTAGGTGGAAACCTATATATAATCCATAAGGTATAAATGACCTCTTCTTATATTTCACCAAGGTAGCATTGTAACCTTGCAGGATGGTCTGGTAGAAGATTTCCCCCACAATAGGCCGATCGATGAAATGTGTTGGTAGGAGATGAGGTGCTCCAGTTGCCCTGAATACCCTAATGTAGGTATCGCGTTTTTCCATATACTAGTGGCTGACCTTTTTTATCACCTTTTTTCCTCAGCCGATAGCCTCATACACTCTTCTTGAAAAGAATAAAATGAATGCACGCGATGAATTCATCGCAGATGAGGGAGTAGGATTTTTTGTACCTGTTCTCCCATAAAATGATGAAGTAAACATTGACCAGGAGTTCTAAGGTGTGCCATATCAAGTTCATGCCGAAAAATAAATTTCTGGCACACATAACGTCCAATAATTACGAAGCCATGTAGAAGGATGGAGTCTTTCCTTCTTTTGGCATCTGAGCCTGTTGTATGTAGGTGATCAACTTCTTTGAAATGATGGTTGCCCATTTGAAACTTCTCCCAGAAATGGCCATTGTGTAATATAGAGGCATCCATGCCTCTGAAAACCTGGAACATTATTTCTCCCCATACTACCGACAAATGAGAGCCATTAGATAGATATATGGTTGCCTTAATTTGGTCGTCTGGTACCAAACGAAGGTCCGATTGGTGTATTTTTTATCTTCTCTCCACCATGAATCCATCACCCAGCAGTGTCATGGCACTCGTAGAAATTTACGACAAAATCAGTGTTCGGCCTCTCCTCTGGGTCTCTAAGTTTGTAGTAACTCTACACCTCTACCTGAAGGAAAACCCTGACCCACTCGCCATTGACATCATTAATTAAAAAAATTTGTGTGTTCGTGTGGTCGATGAGCCACTTCAGGAGTTCTATGTAGGGGAACACTGGAGTTCTACTTGCCACCATGTGCAGGTACGATCTTAGAATATTCAAAAAAACTTCATTGTTGATCTTTCTCATATCGGGGCCGTTGTGAGGGATATATTCTGGGAATTCTTCTTGGCTGATCTTCTTGAAACGCTATCCCCAGTGCAGGAGTACCACCTTGGTCCCTGTGCTTTCCTCCATGTATCCAAAGGAGTAAGGTTGAGTGAAAACCTTCTTGGTAGATGTCATGATTACTAGTTCCAGCCTTGAATCAAATTCTAATTTTTTTGCATCTGTTGGGGAAGAGCCTTCTCCTACCTATGGTTCATTTAGCTTCGATGCTCTCAGAGATCGCCTGGTGGTTTTTTTTCTTGGAGGCATTGTTCCTGCAATTGAAACAAATCATTTAGAGACTGTGTACAAAGAAACACTGGATAAAATACATATATGAAGTGTAAGCACAAAAACTCCAAAATGGTAGATACCTGTAAATCTTTCTAACTAGTTATTTGATACTCATAGAATCTCGGATTCTTTGAATTTCTCATTTTGCTCATATGGATGCTTTGAAACTCCTTTGCGCACATAATGGTTTTGTTTACAATGTCTCAAGAGAGTTTAAATGGGGAATAACTTATCGTGTCGTATCAACCAATTAAATCAGGTGATGAGTGAAATTCAAACAAATCTACCGCCAAATCACTGCAATTCAATTCATCATGGGTTGATGGCGGAGGCGCAGAGGGTGATGTGTTCTATCAGTAATTTAAAACGGCCTTTCGATTCACACACGAAGTAGCAACTATTGTGATATTTGAAATTAATCAGTCCCTTAAATGCTCCAAATCTAAACATATCTAGCGCTAAAACGTCCCATCGTGTCTCTTTCTTAGTGGGCAGATCGGGGATCGGGGATGTAATATGAATGTTTTCATTAATATTCTTTTGCGAAAAGTCTTTGATGCCGATCGATTTCATCGTATCGTGTTGATGTCGAAAAACTAGCTCGGGACACGTGGCTTTGAAGATTGATGACTTAACTCGTGAGTATTAGTCGGATTCGAGACTTTCTTCACGTTGTGCGTTCTAAACTAAGCTTGGGATCGCCGATGCTGAAACTATATCGCGAGTCAAAAATAGGATATAAACCTATCCCGTGTCTTTTCAGATTAGCTTCCTCAAAAGACTTGCGATGCCAAAATTCTTCGGGAATTGGTGATCGGAGAAAAAACTTTAGTGTGGCTAGAATGTTCGTAGCGATTCGGTTTTCTCTGATTCCAACAAGCACGTCGAGTATTGACTATCGATGATATTGTTTCCTTCTTCCTTAATTTTTACTGCCTTCGCCTTTTTCCGATGTCGAAGGGGATTAGATATCAGTGATTTTCATATGCGATACTTTCTTTGAAACAAAAATTCCTTTCACTGATACTGGTGAAGATCGACATTCGACGATTGAGGTTTTCCGAGTGATTCTTTTCTCCTCTTAATTCCTTCCGATTGTGAATTGTGAGCGCGTCGGGTGAATTGTTTTAGTTGTCGATTCCTTACTTAAGTGATAATCCATTTTAGTTCATGGAGTTTCAAGAGTTAAACAAACTGAAAATTTGATGAGGGATAAGAGAACAAGCAAGGACAATTTTTTTTTCAAAAGAAAATCAAATTCAGACAATGCAAAAGTTAATTGGTACCCAAAAAGTTAAAAATTGACATAGGATTTTTTAGGGTGTGTTGAGTTCTCAACAAATGAAAACTTATTGGGCGAAATAAGAAAATTTGTTCCTTCCTCGGGCTTGGCTGATGCAAAATATGATTAGGAAATTATATGGTTTTCATTAGAGCTTCTTTTACCCTTTCATTTGGAGTTTCCCCGGTGGATGCATCTGGGCCTGCCTGTGGGGTTTTTTAACCTTTATCCTTCTTTTCCTGTAACCTTGACTCATGCCATTTTTGAAAAGAGTCTAGTAAAGCATTCACTGGCACTAGGCCTTTTAGTTACCCTCATTCATTTTCTACAGTGTTACTCCACTACCAGCGAGCGTCCATAGCCCCAATGGAGTCACCTCGATGTCACAGACCTTGCTCCGCTACCAACAAGCGTCCATAGCCCCTATGGATATATTTGCATACCCTCTCCTACTATGAACTCATTTGATATAGTTAACTTTTATTTCGGCTGAATTCTCTGAGCGAGCGGGAGAGGATGACTTTTGTTATTTGAAAAATATGAGGTGTTTAAGGTGAAACTCACTAGCTCTGTCTCTGAGGTGCATGTAGTCCTTTCCGGGTTACCTTCTTTCCTTTAAGATTTAACTAGACCACTAAGTAGATACTTCCAAATTTCTCCAAAGTTGTTCATTTGTGCAGGTTATATAGAGAATCCTTTGAAACAACCGCAGGTTGCTCAATGTTTCGTGTGTTCATATGTGAGTGTTGATTTAGTAAGAGAGTTCGCTATGTCACATGATTTGAGGTCAACCATTTTTTTTCTAAACACAATATTTCAAAGCTCAGAAGCACAATCGCAAAAAGTAAAAATGCAAAAAGATAAATCGATGCATAAAAAATAAACACAAATATATATATATATATGTGTGTGTGTGTGTGTGTGTGTGTGTGTGTGTGTGTGTGTGTGTATACACACACACACACACACACACACACATATATATATATATATATTAATGAAAATATTGTTTCAGGGCTTGGCCATTCACTAGGATCCTAGTGCCAATTTTGTTGATGGGTCCTAGATCCCTTTAACTCAATAGTAGGAACCAAACCTGCCACTGAGTCCCAATTAGACTATGCTACATTTAATGGTGGAATGGTTCTCCAGATATTGCGATCTGGCCAATTTAATCCATGGGATTTAAGTTTTCTTGGGAAGGCCTCTCCTTCTGTTCAAACATTTTTCTTTTGTATTTTCTCCTAGGTGGGACCCATATAAGATGAAAGCTGGTATAAACTAACTAGGTAACAAAGTTGGAACAAGTTTAACTACTGGAGAAGAGGCTAAGCTTGGGATAACCTTTAATCTAGCATGCAGGGCATGATCGTCTACCGCATGCCTAGTATTAATATGTTAACCATGTGAGTATTCTGATTACTGACTTAGATAAAAATTATCAAGAGAAAACATGCATGAGATAAATGATGGAAAGTAAGATAATTCACTCAACTCTAATCATCAATCAAATAATAAAACAAAGATTTATTTTCATCATTAAAGGAAGAGCTGTAAAACATTGCATCAGAACTTATCAGCAGATTTAGTAGCTCTTGCTCGTTACACCATCCATTCGTGAGACAAAATAAGAAATAATTCTTTTCCACATTCAATCATACACACATTTGATGAAAAACACAGACTTGTCTCTGGTCCAAAAGGACTTCTCAATTAAAGGAAGCTTCGAAATAGTTCTTAACAAAACCAAAAAATGTGAGTTTCTTGCAACAACCATTGAACTCTAACTAATCAGTCAATGCTCTTATTTATAACATAAAAATAACTAAAAATAAAAACTAAAGTGCAGATAAGCAAAAAAATTTTGCCACATGGCATTCTCTCCTATGAGTTTTTCTAAGAATCATCTCAATATATCACTTAGGATGGTGACTCTTCTCATACTCTGACCACTTGATGAATAGATCCTCGTAGGTGTTGGCATACGAGAATGTATTTTGTTACATCAGGGCTGAGTGAATCTCTCATATCTCTACCGCATGTGCCCTATACTTGACTATAATGGCACTTAACTGTTGTAGTATAGTCCGAGCTTTGATTGGGTTCTCCATAAACGGTCACACTTGACCTGGCGCCATGTCTGCCACCTTTGTTATTTCTTCAGCCCATGATGAGTCTTTCTCAGTCTGTGACTTTACTATGTCACGCAAGTCAACAAAGTCATCGGGTCTACCAAACTCAAGGATTCTGATGTATTTCATTACCCGATTGATCTTGATCCAGTTTTCTCACACTTGGCCCATTTCTCTTGGATTTCTCGGTGAGGTTCTTTAGTCATTTTTTCCCAATACTCAGTCGATTTACTTATGCGATCGAGGCCGCTCTCTTTTAATACTCGAATGTCATGTTCTTCTGTATCTCAGCCCTGTTGGACCACACCGACATAGTCGAACCTCTCCACATATTGTTTCACTTTCTCGTACCACCACTCCATATATTTGCATGTCACAAGTGACATGAGGGTGTCTTCCTAGAGCTCAACTATGCTTGTAGTGAATAGGTGCCACTCATTTGTAAACTTGTTGTAGGCCTCCTGGAATTCACTCCTTAGGAACACCGCGACCTTTGTGGTGTCTTGATAATATTTCTCCAAGTGGCGCAAATGTTCCAATTCCTTCAGGGCATCGACCAACTCCTCTTCATCTCTCTTAGCTCTATCCAGGGTGGCATCTCTGATTTCCATCCTTGCGTCGATGAGTTCAGACGTCTTATAATGCTCTGTGTTGATCAAATGTTCCTTTGTAGTGATGAGGATGGAGTGATATGAAGTGATCCTTCCCTTCTTGTTGTTTGTCTATATGATAGCCTTCCTTTTCTGATCATAAGATATGGCATGTATGTTGGCTACTTTGTCCATGGGTTCGGGGATTTGCAAATCTCCCTAGGTAAGTGTATTCCCCAGACTCCCGATGGTATATACTTCTTCAAGACTAGCTTCTTGAACTTCATCCTTGTGTTCTGAAGGCCCGACTTATTTCTATCTCTCATCGGGGGTTTGAGTACGTGTTATACACCAGTTTGCACAAGATGGATTTCCTAAAGAGCCGACAGAGAATGAGAAATCAATGCTCATATTTGCAGAGTTAAGAGTTTAGCCAGTCTTGTAAAAGACCCTTTTTTTCTGCATTTCGACCATTGTAATAAATGTCCTAAGTATGAGATATTGTAAAAGGTTATTGGCCACTCAAGACCAGGAGTGAGCACATACTTTGGAGTGTTTTTTTTCTACTTGTTAATTATTTTTTTTGCTTTCTTTAGTGAGCGATTAAATAATTTCCAAGTTTTTTCACTCATAAGACTAAGCCCCAAAGCCGGAGTATGTGATGGCAAGAAGGTTTTGGCATGGAAAATCCAATGTCTAGTGTATAAATGTATATAAGATCCTACTAGGACATATTGATTGAGTCATATGGAAATTAAAGCTAGGTTTGATAGTTTTTTTTATGTTTTTAGTGAGTTAATTAAATTCCCACAAAATTAGAATTTATTAATTCTGAGTCAATAAATGTAACAAATGTGGCATCAAACATTGTGATATGTCATATTTACAGTCGTTTTCCAGTCCAAAACACCATGTAAATGCCTATTTCCCATCTTTCGAGGAAAAAAAGTGATTATTATCACTAAAAAATCAAAATTACTCGAAAAATATGGAAAAGGGATAATTAAATTAATCTCCTAAATTTTAGGAGAATTGGGGAACATGATTGAGACATGTTTTTTCATGTCCCTAGTTGACTGGAGGCCCTGGGCGAGTTTAAATGAGGTAGGGACCACTTGATTGAGGTGACATGGAGTTAGGAGGAGATCCTAATGTGGGAACTCCACCCCTTCTCATAGGTGGCACATTCCTAGAGCATGGCACATCTCCTAAAGGGCCCACGCATTCCCTAACTAAACCTTCACTCCCCCTCACTCCCACTCTCACCTCCCATCACTCGCCTTCACTCCAAATTACCCTCCATCACTCCACATCCACTACACTCATCTCCTATTCACTCCCAGGCATCTACCCATTCACTAGTGCGCCACTCCCTCATTCACCCACGCATTATCGAAACCCTAAACCTAACCTTAGCGCATGGTCAATTAGGAATTGTCACCTCAAATTCTATATAAGAAAGGGTCGACCTCTCCTCAAGTTAGTTCAGTCTTGGGAAAGCTATTTTAATACTATTGTAATCATTTGGAATAATAAAGACTTTGGAGCTATTTTGGTGTGGACTCAAATGTGTGGATGCTTTGATTTAAATGCAATTGTCTTCATGAGGTAATATGTATCTTACATTTCATTTTTTTGGTTAATTTCTAAATACTTGTAGGTATTCTATCATATAATAGGGTAAGATTAATCTAGATTGATTTATCTTATTGCTTCTTTATTTCACAGACTTTTATACTGCATGTTTTATTTTCGGTTAAATTAGCATGCATGTGTGAGTTGTGTTGTGTAGGGAAGACCTTTAATATTTTTGTTGCAGGATTGAAGTGTATAGTTGTAGGTTCCTCAAGCTTGGAGGATCGATAGGTGGTTGTTTCAACCATCATCTTCCAAGAAATTTAAATATCAAGCTCCCTCTGCTTCACATCAAGAGAACCCCATAGCCCAAAAGTTCCAGGCTCAGGCAGAAACTCTGGAAAAATCAATAAACTTTCTTTCCCCATATATATATATATTTTAATTGAATGCTGCCTGGAATGAATCTAAATTTCGATTTTATACATCTAAATTCTGCATGTATGTTTTTCTAGATCTAAGCTATAATTTGTCAATTTCAAAGGATAGATCTAGGCAAGTTTGAAGCAATTTATATGGTCTTTTCACCTAGAACTTAGATCAAAGTTTTTGTTTTTTTTAAGTTGTTTATAAAGCTAGTTAGATTCCTTATGTTTTATGTTTTAAAACAGAGAAGACAATCATTCAAAGGAGCCTAAGTTTGGTCCATGCAAACTGCCCAAAAGGCCTTAAAAAATTGCATTTTGCCTTGAAAATTTTCCAAAATTTTCCAAAATTTTTGATAATTTTTTTAATTGTTTTAAATATTTTATCATAACTTTATAACTTTATTTAATTGTTGTTTTATTGCAGAAAATACAGGTTCAAGAGGATATTCTGCCAATTTTGCGAAAATCAAGGCTCTTGGGGACCCTGGGGGGTTTTATCTTCGTCCAACGAAATTTTCCTTTTTCTATATTTCTTGTATTCCTCTAAATGATCCAATTATAAGTATCCCTTTATTTCTAAAGAAGCTAAAGGCTTAAAGAGAACATTGGTTATTCATTGTAATAGTGCAATAAAGCGGCCCCTTTGTGCCTAGTTTCTTCATCCTTGTTAGGGGGATTTGTGTTGTGGGTTGGTTTCTCTTTTTTGATGCATGCTTAAAATATAGTAAACAAATACACAAGTCAAATACATCAAAAACACTACAACACTCTAAATTTTCATGCATGTCAACTAAGTCTTAAAATCTATCATTCATGTTTAGTTAGTTTTCTATTTCAAGTTCCTTTCCTTGCAACAGTATTCAAATTTCTAAAAGTATCCTGTAAATCTTGTTCTCAACTACAGAGCAGGGTACTTAAACTTAATTGTTGAAATTCATTTCTCTATTTTCAAGTGTTTGTGCAAGAGCTTCACTTACAAAGCATGGTGTGATTTATCTTTTTCAATCTTTATTCAAGTAATTGAACCTTGCTAGCCTAATAGGGAAATCTCTGAAGTTGTTAGTTCATTGGGAGGAAAAGGCCTAAAAGTGACCTACGAAGTAAGACAGTTTAATATGTTGTACATCCAATGCTTTTGGTGAGTTTACTGGTGACACCATTGGGTTTCGATAAACTTTCAACAAGTTGAAGGAAAGAGCTACCCTCCAAAGGGGCCAAACACTCTTCACTAATTAAATACAAAATTTACCTTAATAAAATATTTGATCTACACTGCCCACGAATCCTTTTAAGGCACTGGTTAAAAAGTACATTTATTTATCTTATGTGAGTAGTTACACATATGCATCTTGTCTAACTTTCTTTTATGATCTTAAGTCTTCTAGATGTTGTATCCTTTTGATTTATGAATGTCTGATGAGAAAATTATTTTTTATGATGATAAATGCTAAGTGTTGAATGATCTAATTTTATTTTCAAGTAATAAACTCCTAGATTAAGTGTTTTTTCTTTATTAGTTTAGAAAAGCCTTAGATTTAGTTTTATAGGGACTACCCCCCTTGGATTTGCTAGGAGTTGGCCTAGATGGAGGAGTTGAGGATCAGGTGACAACACCTTGACTCAAGAATTTCCCCCAAGGACACACCAATTATATTGAAGGTTTCTTCCACGTTACCCTAGGAATGTATAAGGACGCCAACAATATTGAGTGAAATAGAGGCGTTGGGGGTAGGCTCGGTACTTACTTGATCATCAACCATTGAGACATCGATTTTCTGCTATGGAGATCTTTCCTTTGGTTCGTTCGACCCTAGATCATCCTTCGGACTGCCTGCTTGGGTTTCCGGTGCATTAGACAAATCAATGTCTAGGACACTCTTGGATTCTTGTTTTTTCCATGGAACCTCTTTAATTTGGGCGTCGAGAACAGGGGAAGATGTCTTATCTTGTCCCTTTTCTTCTTCGATATGTACAGGGGTCACAAGAGATACTTCTGGACTCTCATCATCATCATAGATATTTATTATATCACTTAAGGGGTTTGATGCACTAGTCCTCTCTGATGTTCCAATTCTCTCTAGCTGAGCTGAAACACCTATAGATGATCTGACTGGTGGAGTTGTGAATTCAGGGTCGTCTAACCCAATAATTTGATCAAGGTCTATGAATTCAGGGCCACTTGGGCTCGTCTGTCTTTCATCCAGGTCGTTGACAGGGAGCCTTGTCACATTTAGGATGTTTGGGTCATCTTACAACTAATCAATTATTCATTGCGCATGTTCTAACAAGAGTAAACAACTTTCCTGTGCATATTGAGCCTTGGGGAGACCTCTTCTTTGCACCAGGGATACCTTAGGAATCTTTGCTAGTTCAGGCACTACCTAGGAACTATTGATTCGACTCAATTGTTCTAGGATTGTTTCATGTTCATCCAGGCTCCTGGCTTTGAACCTGGTCATCTTAGGGTCAGCCATCCTTGCAACTAATTCATCCCAATCCTCAACATTTTCCATGAATAAATTATCTTCAAACTTGTCGTGGGCGTATGGCCAGTAGGACAACACTTGAGACGCATGTTTCAAGACTAGACCCTTTGGTTTGTGCTTGCGGAAATGACTGGTCTAGAATCATAACTCCAATTGGCTCAATCCTTCCTTCTTAGCTTGAGAAATGTTGTTTACTAGGTAGAAACCTATATGGAATCCATAAGGTATAAATTCCTACTTCTTATCTTTCACCAGGGTAGCATTGTAACCTTGCAGGATGGTCTGGTAGTAGATTTTCCTTACAACAAGCTGGTAGGGGACATGTGCTGGTAGGAGATGAGGTGATCTAGTGGCCCTGAATACCCTAATGTAGGTTTCGCATTCATCCAGATACCAGTGGACGACCTTTGCTATCACCTATTTTGCCACAACTGATAGCCTTAGACACTCTTTCTTGAAAAGAATAAATTGAATGAGCACAATGAATTCATCGCTTATGAGGGAGTAGGATATTTTGTACCTGTTCTCCCATAAAATGATGAAGTAAACATGGACTAGGAGTTCTGAGGTGTTCTAGCTCAAGTTCATGACGACAAATACATTTCTGGTGCACATGATGTCCAGTAAATACGAAGCCATGCAGAAGGATGGAGTCTCTCCTTATTTCAACGTCTGAGCTTGTTGTATGCAGATGCTCAACTTCTTTGAAATGATGGCTCCCCAGTTGAAACTTCTCTCGAAAATGGCCACTTTGTAAGATATAGGAATCCATGCCTCTGAAAACCTGGAACAATCTTTCTCCCCATATAACCGACAGATGAGAGCCATTAGATAGATATACGACTCCCTTAAGTTGGTCATTTGGTAACAACCAGAGGTTCGATTAGTGTATATTTTAACTTCTCTCCACCATGAATCCATCATCCATCTGGTGTCCTAGCGCTCGTAGAAATTTATGACGAAATCGATGTTCAACCGCTCCTCTGGGTCTCTAAGCTTGTAGTAACTTTGCACCTCTACCGGAAGGAAAAACCCAACACGCTCGCCATTAACATCGTTAATAAAAAAACATTGTGTGTTTGTGTGGTCGATGAGCCACTTCATGAGTTCTATGGAGGGGAACTATGGATTTATTCTTGCCACCATGTGCAGGTACGATCTTCAAATATTCAGAAAAAATTCATTGTCGATATTTCTCATACCGATGTCACTGTGTGGGATATATTATGGGAATTCTTCTCAGTTGATCTTCTTGAAAACTTCTCCCCAATGCGAGAGTACCTATTTGGTCCATGTGCTTTCCTCCACGTCTCCAAAGGCTGGAGGTTGAGTGAAAACCTTCTTGGTAGATGTCCTAATGATTGGTTCTAGCCTTGGAGAAAATTCTAATTGTTTTACGGTCGATGGAGAAGAGCCTTCTCCTACCTCTGGTTCCTTTAGCTTTGATGCTCTTAGAGATCGCTTGGTGGTTGTTTTTATTGGAGGCATTGTTCTTGCAATCGAAACAAATCATTTATAGACTGCGTACAAAGAAACACTGCATAAAATACATATATGAAGTGCAATCACAAAAAATCCAGACTAGTACATACCTATAAAGCTTGCTAACTAGTTATTTGATACTCACAAAATCTCGGATGATTTGAATTGTTTGTTTCACTCCTATGGATGCTCTGAAACTCCTTTGCACTCAGAATCGTTTCATTTACAATGGCTCAAGAGAATTTAAATTGGGAATAACGTATCGCGTCATATCAACCAATTAATTCGGGTGATGATTGAAATTCAAACAAATCTATCGCCGAATATTTGCAATTTGATTCATTGTGGGTTGATGGGGGAGGTGCGGAGGTTGATGTGTTCTATTGGTAATTCCAAATGGCCTTTTGATTCACACACGAAGTAGAAACTAATGCAATATTTTGAATTAATTGGTCCCTTAAATGATCCAAATCTAAATGTATCTAGTGCTAAAATGTCCCATCGTGTCGCTTTTTCAGTGGGCGGATCGGGGATCGGGGATGTGCTATGGATGTTTTCATTGATATTCTTCTGCGAAAAACCTCTGGTGCCAATCGATTTCATCATACGGTGACAACGTGGAAAAAATGTCTTGGGACACATGGCTTTGAAGACTGGTGAATTAACTCGTGAGTATTAGTCGGAGTCAAGACTTTCCTCAAGTTGTGTGTTCTAAACTAAGCCTGGGATCACTGATGCCGAAAATATATCAGGGGTCAAAAATTGGGGATAAACCTATTGCATGTATTTTGATATTAGCTTCCTCAAAATACTCCTGATGCCAAAACACTTCGAGAATTGGTGATCGGAGAAAAAAATTTAGTGTGGTCAGAATTTTCGTAGCGATTCAATTTTCTTTGATTCTAACAAGCACGTAAGGTATCGACTATCAACGATATTGTTTCCTTCTTTCTTAACGTTTAATGAATTATCCTTTTGCCAATGCCAAAGGGGATTGACTACGGATGATTTCCCTATGTGATACTTGTCGTGAAACAAAACTTCCTTTCACCGATACCGGTGAAGATCGACATTCGACAATTGCGGTTTTCTGAGTGATTCTTTTATCCTCTTCATTCCTTCCGATGTCAAATTGTGAGCGCGTAGGGTGAAGTGTTTTGGATATTTTTGGCACAGGGGTAGACCCAGTGTTTATCTCTAAGAGTGCACCAACAAGACCTAACTACTGGCCCTTTCGGCTACACCTACGAAGCAGATGCAGTCTCACCCGAAGCAACTATGGGGGGGTTGCAGGACAAAAGTGTCTACAACCAAGGGGAATATCAAGTGGATCCAATACCAGAAAAATACAGCATGCATATATCACTTATCATCTTAGATCTACTCCATACACCTATCATATCTATCACAACAATGCAATAACAATATCTCAAGGAAAAATAACACAGCATCAGTCACACACACAAGACATATATAGATGGTTCACCCTCTCTCTAGGGCTATGTCCATAGAATTGTGCTTTATAATGTATTAAGATGAAAGCATACAGTTCTGATCTGCACTCTTAACTGGTAGATATCTCTCTTCTCTGTATCTCTCCCCCTTACTA
The DNA here is from genome assembly GCA_000966675.3 of Picea glauca. NCBI lineage: Eukaryota > Viridiplantae > Streptophyta > Pinopsida > Pinales > Pinaceae > Picea > Picea glauca. The sequence goes on along the minus strand of JZKD02S0394060.1, from coordinate 196,309 downwards.
TGCACCTAGCTGCAGGGTTGATCTTCACACCCAGCTGAAGATCTTACAATCTGAGAAGGCTCTCACTCTTAGCACTTCTCTCAAATAACAACAACAATCATACCAACAAAAACTAGATCGAGTCTGGTAATAATGACAACAACAACTCAACCCAGGTCCTCTTGACCTTTATTTATACATTACAATAGCTCACCAACATCCTTAGGCCAAAGATTAGGTGTAAAAATCCTAGATACCAAAACCCTAGGTGTCTAAACCCTAGGTCAACTTGACCCATGTTTTCAGGGCTTATCCAGCCTGTCTTTCCTTCCTTCTCACGTGGTGCTCCAAAGCATCTAATGGTGGATTTTTCCACTTGCTGAGTTTTCCACGATTCTTCTTCCTTGCTAATCTATCATCCTCGATCTCCTCGTCCAACAACTTTCTTTCTCGGGTTTTCTCCATCTTTTTTTCCCTTTTTTCTCACTTCGACCCAGTAATAGTCACTGTGTCTTCCGCGTAGTTCACATTTCACCTTTTCTTCCTTGATCTTCGCTCCCTTCCATAACAAAGCACCAATAGGCCCCCAACACTCACCTGTGACTCACCCTGAGGCACTTCATATTTGATTCTTTTGTTTTACTTTGACTTCATACCGCATAGATTAGCCTTTGCTTTCTACTCTGTGCCTCCTTTTCCTCCTTGTGCAGACTGTCTTTTCTATGTCTGGTACCTAGTTTCAATGACACCTAGTACCTAGACCCTTTTCCTTATGCTTCTACTGAGAGCTGCGAGGCTGTTGGTTGTGATAGTACAACTTTAGTCGATTCCCATTCACTAATCCTTCCTTCCACTCTCCCTTTAAAGTCTTCAACTGTGCAACTCTTCCTTTTGTAACATGAGCGATGTCATATGGTCCGAGCCAATGTGTTCTGAACTTTCGAGGATGTTTGCTGAACTTATTTTCGTATACCAGTACAAAATCACCTTGTTTAAATGCCTTCTTCTTGATGTGCCTGTCATGGTAGGCCTTCTCTCTTTCCTTTTGTACTTGTTGATGGAATCCTGCAACAAATATATATTCCTCTAGTTCAACCAACTGTGAAAGCCTCTCTTGAATAGCGCCAGTGTCATCCATATCTCTAAAGGAGACAAATCTTAATATTGGCTCCAAGTATTCCATTGGAACAACAAATTTGAGACCATAAACCAACTTGAAGGGGGTCTGCATTGTTAACTTCTTGCAAGTGGTTCTATAGGCCCAAAGTACTGCTGGTACTCTTAAATCCCAGTCATCCCTATTCACACTGCAAATATTGGTTAGTGTTGTCTCCAAGATCTTGTTGAATGCTTCCACTGTCCCATTTTATTGTGGATGGTAAGGTGTTCTCTTATGATAGCGGACTACAAATTCCTCAGTCAAGGATTCATAAGTCTTATTTATGAAATGTGTGCCTTGATCACTCATAAGGTTCTTGGGGAATCCAAACCAGGTTATGATGTCATCAAATATGAAGCGCACAGCTGTGGTTTCACTACAGTCCTTAACTTCTCGTTCTTCAGCCCATATGGTCAAGTATTCTGTCGCAGTAATGATGTACCTTGCTCCTGTGCGCTTTCCTGGTGGGTTTATAGGTCCCACGAAGTCAATGGCCCATTTCTCAAATGCTTGTAGGGTCAACTGTGGTGCTAATGGAATTTCATCCCTTCAGGAAGGTTTTCCAGCTCTTTAGCATACATCGCAGGCTTTAGAATAGTTTTTAGCATCTCTGTGTAAGGTAGGCCACCAAAGGCCAGCTCTTAGAACCTTCTACATAGTTTATTTCCCTGCATAATGTCCTCCTGTGATGCCTTCATGAGATTATGTGAGGATCAATGTTTGTTCTAGCTCCATAACACATCTTCTTAATATCTCGTCAGGGCCCATATTGTATAGATGTCCAGCTATAAGTGAGAAGTCTGCAGCGTGATGATGTAGGAGCATCACTCCATGTCAGCAGCATGCCATCCAACCAGCACATCCAACACACATTTAGTGGATAAAGGGAGAGGCACAACCCTCTCAATTTTGAAATTCGAAATTTCAATAAATGTTGTAAGGCTTGTAATGCCAGACCATGCCTTTGTACAGGTAGTGGTTGAGGTTTCCTTTAATGGTTACCTGCAGCTAAGTCCATATCAGTTAGGTCTACAACATCCATTTATGTAATGTAGCTGTAGGAGTCACTCAGTGATAGCGATAGCTCATAGATGGTGGTTGAGGATACGCTCATGGGAGTCCTCATTTTGTAAAAAAAGAAATTAGAGTAGAGAGTTAGGAGGAGAGACCATAGTAGAGAGGTCTTGAGAGAGAGAGATGAGACTTGTTACAATCCAACCTTTGTAAACACCTTGTATAGGTAGTTTTGAATTAATAGAAGAGCAGTTTTTCTTGTCATGAATTGTATGTATGTGTTTGCATGTTTTTATGCATTTCATGTTTTAAATGCATAACTGGTGAAGTAATTCATAAGTTTCAATTTCTTCTTGTCTTTGAGTTTCCAAGTGCAAGGAGTGCACATAGTCCACAAGGTATGTGTTGACAAAGGTGAGGTAACCTCAGGAAATCTCAAGAGGGATAGCATTGAACCTTCATTAGCAGAGGTGCAAGGAGTGCACAGGAAGGAAATTTGTTTCGAGTTCAAGGAAGACATAACTACTGGAGGTTCTGTAGAGCTCTGCCAAGAAGGAATTGAGTGAGTGCATAGAGTGCACCAGAGAACTCTATTTCGAGTTCTGAGGAAAGGGAAGTGTTGAAGAGAAGACACTCACGGGGTTGTTGAATACTCTGTAGGCTTTGCAAGGTGTGCATCGAGGAGAAGAATGCCAGGAGGGCGTGAGGCATTTCTTTCCAAGAAACGTCCTCGAATTTTCATTATTCGAAATATCAGGAGCACCAGGAGTGTGCACGAGTGGACTTGTTCTATATCCATAAGCTCAGAAGAGAAAGCGCAAGAAGAACGCGCACAAAGAAAACCTTTCGAGGTTTCTAAGTTGACAAATCTCAGGAGGGACAACGTTTCTATAACACAGACAAGACCCAAAGGAACTAGGCTCGCAAGAGGAGGAGTCAAAGTTCAAGACCTTCGAGACTTAGAAAATCTTCTGAGTCAAAAATCCAAGAAAGCTCAGGAGGAGAGAATGCAAGGAAGGCAAATCCGAACTGTCAGATCTAGTGCCAATACCCGACAACTGTTGGATCAGGCAAAGGTGCAAAGAGTTTAACCTCTGGGAGGTCATGCAGGAGAGCAGTTGAAATGGACGGTGGAGACACTTCATGGAAGAAGTGTCAAAGTTGCGAGAATAATTGGATCTTGCAGAGAAGTGAGGATATTAAGGTCGAGTGTCTTCCAACACTCTAAGGTGTTGAATTTCGCTATTTTGGGGTTTGGGGTTTGGAGCAGCAAGGGATTTTGGAGTCACTGCATCGTGAACTCTTGGTTCACGAAATCGCGCCAGCCGTCGGATCTGGAGCACAGTGGCCTGAGAGCCACTGGATCAAGGATACGTGCATAGGGTTGAGTCCTTGGGAGGTGCACAGGAAGAAGGATCTGGGTCGTCAGATCTAGCACCAAGGACTGATAGTCGTTGGATACGAAAGGAGGTGTGAGGGGTTTAATCCTTGTAACAATAGAGGGAAGAGGACTCATCAAGTCCCAAAAGCATCAGGGCTGTCCATTTTGGAGGCCAGGTGTCAAATATCCAAGCCCTTTTCGATGTTTCATACACCAGGAGTTCGAGGAGAAGGAGTCATGAGACAAGAAGTCCCAACTCACGACATTGCAAAAGCATCAGGACCATTCATCAAGGGGACATGTGGTGAGTGGTCAAGGTTCGGGGAAAACCCCGAAAGGTTCTCTGAAGAAGTAGTATTTCAGAATTTTGGGACCCAGGAGGTTGAAGGACCAAGAACGGTCTAGAGCTAGAATCACGAAATCATGGATTTCGAAATCTCAAAAAGTGGACCGTGGTCACGGGTAGATTTCAGCATTTCGGGACCCGGGAGTTTGAAGGACCAAAAATCGTTGCAACCAAAATTGCGAAATCCCGAATCGCAAAAGGCTGGTATCACTTTGTCATTAATCCCTTTTCAATGTTTTGGATACTAGGAGTTGGAAGGACAAGGATCCTAGGAGAGCTCGCATGCAGGAGTCTCAAAACCTCGAAATGCGAAAGGCGTGTTGGTTCAGAACAGAGAAGAGCGCTGGAAGGTGAGCACGTGCATAGGTTTTCTCAAGGCCTGTGTGAGAGGACAAAGGGCCCTGTGGATTTGTTCAAAGGGTTCCAACAGGAGCCCAAAGAGATATTTCATCTCATAAGAAGAACTATCCAGAGACTGAGAGGTTAGTGGACCCTGCTGAGGTAGGGGGTCTACACCAAGTGGTATCAAAGATGATATTTTTGTCTGTAGACTTCAGGCGAAGGAGACAACAGGTGAAGAAGGAAGATAGAGTGTTGATGCTCTGTGGTGATTGTTGCAATGTGTGAAACAAATGATAGACAACCAGGCGAATTGTAGGAGGACGGAGAGATGCTCTCAGATGTAGAGTGATCCATACACTTGCTAGGAGGGAAGATGAAAGATGAAAATGGCCATTGAAGGCCATCAACGTGGTGGAAGAGGATACCACTAGCAGATGAATAAAGAAGAGATTGACAAAGAACTCACTGAGATAAGGGAGAGAATGGAACAACTGACATTGAAGATGCAACAGGAGGCAAAAGTACACTGGATGTACGAATGGCCTCTGAACAGGAAAGCCAAATGGCTTGTTCAAAAGTTGTTGGCCAGGAAACAACAACAAGAGTTGAGGAAGTGGATAAGGTACGTTGAAATCCTCAGTGACACAGAGCTAGTTTGTATCTGTGAGCCAGAAGTTGGAGATTCCCTCATTGATGAGGAAGAGAGATTAGTTTCAGATCTCATAAACTGCCAGGAGGGTAGGGATGAACTTTTGAATTGCCAGGTGAGAAATGAAATGAGATCATTGGAGGATATCATAGACTATCAGGAGGACAACCATGGAAATTCATATTGCCAGGTAGGCAATCATATGAGATTAACAGAGGATCTCATAAACTTCCAGGTGGGCAGAAGTGGAATTTCAAGTTGCCAGGTGGGAAATGGAAGGAGATCAAAGGAAGGTCTTGCATACTGCCAAGGGGGAAATGGTGAAAGTTCATATTGCCAAGTGGGCAGTGGTGAAAGTTCATATTGCCAAGTGGTCAATGAGATGGGATCAAACGATCTCATAGACTACCAGGTGGACAACAAAAAATTCCCAAATTTCCAGGTGGGCAAGGGGAAAGAGATGAGATTGTCTGAAAGTCTCATGAACTCAAAGGAGAGTTCAGATCAGAAAGGAGTGATGATAGGAGAGAATCGGAATAGAATTCTGATCATTGGAGGAATAGAAGTGTTCCTACCAAGAAGCCCAGTTGAGGCCAGAGCATGTGTTGTGGATGCAACAACAACATGAGGACAGCTAGCAGAAACTATCATGGAGAAAGAAATGGAGCAGACACTGATGTTTTCCCAAGAAGTAGAATATGAGCATTCAACAAAATGGCTCAAAATTTTCATCCAGGAAGCTGGAAAGGAAATCATTGCAGTACTGGAAGCTGCAGAAGAAGAAGAAGAAGAAGAAGTAGACAACATGGATTTTGCTGACCTGTGTGAAGAACTGGAAGCCCTGGAAGGGAGGGTGATAGTGCAAAGTTTGCACATCCAACATGCTAAGTTGGAAGCAGGTAGTGGAACATACCATCCTGGGGAGAAGCTGGAAGTATGTGAAGAGGAGAAATGGAAGCAGTAGAACTACCACAGGAAGAAGTTGAGCAGCAGTTCAGTGAGGAGGATGTAGAATTGGAGTCTACAACAAAGTGGCCACTCAGTTCCACAAAGGTAAATAAAGACCGCATGGGAGATCAGGTAGATCTACCCACTGATAAGGAGGAAGAAGTGCAGCAGATAAGATTGCATACAAAGAGCCAGCCACTGGAGCATCTTGATGAGGTAATTGAACATATCAGAAGGCTGATGTTGAGTTTAGCAGGAGAGACTGCCAGCAATGAGAAGCTGAGTAGAAGGGATCCTACAAGAGCAGCAGGGAAGCAACAACAACAACAACGAAGAAGAGGAGTAGATGGACAACTCCAAGGGAAAGTTCGGGATCCAGGTGGATTTCAGCATTGGAGAAGAGGAGCTCATGATCAGAAGATCATGATTTTTCTAGCTGAGGAGTACTTCTTCTGCCACATGCACTACTAGTTGTTTCTTCTGAGGAATTGTGTACTCACTAGGTGCCATTATTTTTGATAGGAACAAGACTATCTCTGCGAAGTGCTCATCAAGCTTTCTAATGGCTACCAGTTGTGCATCTGACAACGTGTCCTCCAAACTAGTGGGCTCTTCTCCATGTTCCAACCTTGACAAGTGATCAGGACCTTTGTTCGTTCTTCCTGGCTTGACTATGATCTCAAAGTCATATTTTTGAAATAGCATAAGCCATATGCATATTCGTCCGCCCAACACTGGCCTGTTGACTAGGTATTTTAGCACAGAGTGATCAATAAACATTTTAAAGTATCTTCCCAACAAGTAGTGGAGAAACTTATGAAATGCATACACCATGGCTAACCCTTCTCGTTCAGTGGTGGTGTAGTTGACCTCTGCAGTTGATAGCTTCCTGCTAGCAAAAGATAATGGATGATCAATCTCTCCTTCACCATGTAACAACCCTAGTTAAATAATTAATTGTCTTATTTAAATAATTGTTTAAAGTATATTAAGTTTAATTAATTAATTAATTAATTGTCTTGACTTATTAATTGTTTAATATATATTAATTAATTAATTAATTAATTAATCAATTAACTCATTAAATATTTGGTTAATGAATTTAAGTATAATAAATTTTAATTTATTGAATGAAAACTTAACATATCGAATGATGGAACCATTAAGGAGGAAGGGATAAGGTGGTTGGCATTGAATGGAGGGATAAGGTGGTTGGCATTGAATGGAAGGATAAGGTGGGTGAGTTGTAATGAAAGGAAGAAGGTGGTGAATGGGGGGAGAGGATAAAGGAGGATATGAGGGGGAAAACACCCGAGAGAAGGGGAGTTTTGGGCTGGGAGCATTATTTTGAGATTAGGAGACTGTAATGGGCATTTTTACTTCTGGGGAGATTGGGAGACTGTATTAATGGTTTCTGGCTGGAGAAGATTGTGGTAGGACTAAGATAGGGGACACCTGTTGCTAGGAGTTTTGGGCTCGGGGGCTAGAAATCATTACGAAATCCTGGAGCTAGGGAGCCGAAGAGGCTCTGTTCCTAGTTGGTTGGGTGGTTAGACGGTTTTGGGTAGATCATCAGGCAGTGTTGGAGAATTTGGGCAGAGCATCAGGTAGGGCTGGAGAACAACAATAGCATCAATTAGAGGTATGTATTTTCATTTTTCTGTTTTGTTATATAATTTATTATGATATGTTCATAAATTTTATTTAAGCTGAATGGTTATATGTTGGTTATGAAATTGTGAAAATTTTAGGATAGCATTTATTTAATCATTTTTTGTTTTGTTTTGTAAGGCTTTGTTTGAAGATATCCTTACACATGGTATCAGAGCTTTAGTTTAAAATCTAGAGCCAAGGGCCTACCTACCCACCCATCCTCTTGACTCTTGACTGAAAGCTATGTTATGTGTCAATCAAACAACCTTGAAAACCTGCCTGAAACCCCCCCTAAAACTTTAAAACTTGTTGGCCTATACCGGTAAAATCCTTTGAAAGGGTGATATAAACATAAACAACCAGGGGTATAAATAATATATTTAAGGAAAACTTATAAATCTGGGCCTGAGGACCAAGCTCCAACTCCACCTAACCTGCAAGCCAAGCAGACAATGTTTTTTTAGTATATATGAAGATCTCTCTATATATATACATAATGCTTCCCCAAATAATTCTACTCTACCCTTGAACTTCTAAACAGAAGTATAAATGACTGTATATAAATAAACATATATAAAATATATTTATTTAAACTATATATAAAAATAAAAATATACATATAAATATAAATAATGAAAACAAAAAGGTATTCACACAAGTGACCTAGTCTAAACGTAAACATACTAAACCATGTCAAACTCCAAGTCTACTTTTCAAGAACAAACCAACACATAAATCACCAAAGCCAAGCACAAGCACCAATCCCTTTCCATTCCATATACTTATATAAAATAAATATAAAAACAAAAAAAAAGAATTTAAGGATAAAAAAAGTGTTTTCACTTAGCACCCAACTGAGAACTACACCAAGGATCGTTAGCAGCAAGTCACATGTCCTGGAAGCCAGAGAAGGGGACGATGATGGGCTACTGATTCTCATTTTTTCGTTCTCTCCTGTAGAATATTTTGAAGGGACCTCCATACCTGTAATTACTGAAGAGGAGAAGAAGTGGAGGAGAACATCGTGGTTGCAGGCTGAATGAGATGGAGTACCTAAAAATGGGCGTTCTCAGTTATAGTAGTCCAAAGATTCCGTTGAAAAATGGAGAAGATGGCTGTAGGCATGTCAGAGTGCAAGAACCTCTGCCTCATGGCCATATGGACAAACTCTCTTTAGTGAACTCGGTTATGAATTGCGGCAGGACGAGGATGCTTCTCCTCTTATTGGCTCTCGTGAGTACTAGTAGAGGAGGCTTAACCTTTCCTGTGCGACAGTCTTCTTATTCAAGAATCTTTTATCTGTCTCATGAAATTGCTGCAAGACGAGGCTCCAACTCAACGCTAAGACACCATGAAGGATCCCACGATTAGTGCTATAGTGTGCTATGCATCTAAGAACTTAATCACCGAATGCCAAGGGAATATCCCACAAGTCTCTTTCGCATCACATTTGAGTCATACAAGTCCACATATTAAGTGAAAAACCCTAGAGCTGAGCACCAAGCCCTTCCATTCCACATGACAAGCGGTAAGCATATGACCGAGGGCTCGAACATCCAACAAAATCACATCTCATACCAATTCACGGGATAACATACACAAGGCGCCCAAGGAGGGATCCCACAAAGGGGCATATATCATGCACTACGCATCCAGCACACCAGCACACAACTAGTAGGATAGCACCAAGCCCGCAGGCATTGGACTACACATGCCCAGCCAAATTGTTTCTAAAAAAAACGAAGGTGTGGGCTCATGGTTTTTGAACCTGTGACAAGTAAACAACAAAAAAATCACAAATCGCTAACAAGAAAGCCCACAAGGAGCCACATGACTCATTACAAACTAGCGCCCGAGTGCTAAGAAACCAAGCGACAAACCACAAGGAAGAAAATCCTACGGGGAAAGAGTATTTTGCACAACGCATCCATACCCATACCCACCGAGGGCACACAACCACCAAGGAGAGCCCACAAGGGAATGACTGTGACACACATTATTGCGTCTGATAGAAAAAAAAGAACCAACGGACCAACTGACAATGCATACCAAGTCACGAGACATCCCAAACAAGGGACACACCTTAACCACTCAGCCACAGACAACAAGCACCGAGACCAAGGACCAAGCAAACAACAAAAAAAAAGGGAACCCGCAGGCTAATACAGTGAAAAACAATAGCCTGAAATGGAACCTGGTGAAGGATGTGTCAAAGCCCAACGACCAAGACCACGAACCAAGCCACAAAGGAGGAGCTCATGGGGTCTTGTACACTACACATTTCCCACAGGAAGGAGCCTATGATGGTGCATGACCAAACCCACACAGCTTACGCCTTCCCTCTGTTGTGCAGAAAAAAAAGAGAGAGAGAACGAGAATGAAAGAGACCCTTCCTGGAGTGCGTAGAGGAAGAGTGCAGGAATAAGGTTTGGGGGCGGTGCATGTAGGGTTTTAGTAGTTGAGAGGGAAATATGGAACATGGGCCTCATGCGAGGATCCACGATGCCCTATAATTTATTATTATTATTATTATTATTCATTTTTAAATTTTAAATATAAATTTTTAATTAGTTTTGAATTTAAATTTGTTAAGAGTAAAATTTAAATTTTTAAATTATTTTTAAATTTTAGAGTTTAATTTAATTTAAAAAAAATAAAAAAAATTATTAAAGTTTAAAATTTTTAAAGCAAAGTTTAATTTAATTATTTTTTTTTTAAATTAAAGTCTTAAATTTTTAGAGAAAAGTTTAATTTTGAAAATAAAAATAAAAAGTGATTATTTGTAATCTTTAATTGAGTTTAAGCCCTAAGTTAATAATAAAATATTAGTTAAGCTTTAACTATATATTTAAATTTCGCTTAAAACAAAATTAAAGTAGTCTTTAAGTGACTAATAAAATAGAATGGTTAATTAACTAAGTAAACATTTAGTGTAAATGATAAATTATGTTAAAACATGACATTGGATACAAAAAAAAAATGATTAAATTTTTGTTGGAGAGGAGGAGTTTTGAACTAGCGACCTATCCATCGAGTATAGAGCATTCACCAAAGACCGTATACCACTGCGCCATGATAGTAATGATAGGTTAAATATGTTGATTAAGGCAAGGGAGTCAATAGTTTCCTGAGGCGAAGACATCAAGCTTAGAGGATTTCGACCCTGACCTAGGCACTTCCCCTAAAGAGAGTAACGTTTGTTTACAGACAAGTAAAAACAAAACTTATGCCTAACCCTATTTTCTAGTTTAAGTTGTGCAAATGTGAAATGTCCTAGACTCACCTTGACAACTTTGGTTGATGCAGATTCAAGTATATAGTATGGTTAAGACGAGAGGAAATTAAGGCAGAAGGGCATCAACACAGAGACCGCCAACGCCACCACCACCATCGCATGAATTAGCTCTCATTCTGCGCTCTTTGGAGGCCATAAATGAGACTTTAAAGGGGAATCAAGCAAAAGGGATCGAAGTGGAACCCCCACCATCTGGAATGGGTAATCCTGAAGCATCGAGGGATTCAGGGGTAGGGCCTCCACCCAAAGACATCACTAGAGAATTGCAGAAGATCAAACTTCCATAGTTTGTCGGGGGTCGTGCTAGTGAACGTGCGGAGGCATGGTTGGAAGGAGTGACAAGGTGTTTTTCCTTAAGAGACTATGCGTCCATGTCGAAGGTGAAAATAACAATTTTTCAGTTGAGAGACAGTGCCCTGAACTGGTGGGGAAACCTAGAGAGGCAGTTGCACCTTACCCCAGACACCGTCTCTTGGGAAATTTTTGAGGAAAGGTTCTGAAGGAAATATCTACCAGTTTACTATGAGGAACAACAGGTGGGAGCATTTCATTCTCTAGTACAGGGGAACATGACCATAGAAGAATACGAGATCAGGTTTATGGAATTGGTCAAATATGTTTCATACATGGATAGTGAGCAACGACAAGAAAATGCTTTGTCTATGGGTTAAACCCTAAGATAAGGGCCATGGTGCGGATGTGGAAACCGTCTTCAGTAGTAGAAGCAGTGGAAAATGCACGTTATGCAGAGGAACACATGAACTTAAATGGAGGTATGAGATTGACCTTTCCACATCATCCTAGATTCGTGTAGAAGGCCCCTAGGACATTCTCTAAGGGAGAGAGCTCCAGGACACCTCCATATGGTAATAGAGTCACACCAAGGACATTCGCCACAGGTATTTCAATGGCAACGAGTGCAACATCCCGTTCATCACCAACAATGCAGGCAGGTCCACGACCATCTCAAGGAGGAGCAAGTAGGGGCAGGGGTTCCAGGGGAAGGAGCTCATCTCAGAGACCATCACAGAGCAGTGCACATGTTCAATCTCGTGTTATGTGTTGGGGTTGTGGAGGACCCCATTACCAGCGTGACTACCCAGAGTTACAATCAGGATTTGTGCATAGAGAAGGAAAGGCCCCGATAGGAAGAGCAAGTAGTAGCCACCAGATTTATGCAATAGTTAATAATCTCCACGCAGAACATCAATCCATGGTGGTGGAATTGTCAGGTATGATAAATCATATCAATGTTAAAATTTTATTTGATTCTGGTGCTATAGATAGTTTCATTTCACCATCTGCATTAGAAAAGAGTGGGTTGGCATCCTACAAGCATGATGAATTTAAACAAGTCGAGATGGCTTCAGGGGAAAAACAAGCGGTAGGACCTAGCGTTGATAATTTTCTAGTAGACTTGGGAGTGTGTACTACCAGGTTGAAGGTGTATGTCACTGCTCTCAGGGCGTATGACCTAATCATTGGAATGGATTGTTTAGAATCCGATCGAGCTATGGTAGATTGTTTCACAAAAAGATTGCTTTGTGTTGACGATGAAGGAAGACTAGTAGAGATCCAGGGTGTACGACAAAAGGTGTCTCTATGCTTTATCTCAACTATGAAGGTTAAGCGATGCATGAGGCAAGGGTGTCGACTTTATGTCATTAAAGTAGTGAATGAAAGGAAAGGACCCTCCTTAGATTAGTACCCAATATTTTCAGAGTTTAAATATGTTTTTCCGAATGAGTTACCAGGGTTACCTCCTGAGAGGGAGCTTGATTTCACTATTGAGCTAAAACCTGGTGCAGAACCAATTTGCAAGACTCCGTATAGGATGATAGCGCCATAACTTGTGAGTTGCAGATGTAGTTGAAAGAGATACTCGACTTAGGGCTAATAAGGTCTAGTGTCTCACCTTGGGGTGCACCAGTAATCTTTGTGAAGACGAAGGATGGTTCCTTATGACTGTACATAGATTACAGGGACTTGAACCGTGATAGAGTGAAAAATAGGTATCCAATGCCACAGATAGATGATCTATTTGATCAAATGAAAGGAGCAACGATATTCTCAAAGATTGATTTGTGATCAGGGTATCACCAGTTAAGGATTGAGGAAGGTGATATTCCTAAAATTGCCTTTTGAACTCGGTTTGGGCATTATGAGTTCATGGTAGTACCTTTCAGATTAACCAATGCACCAACAGTATTCATGAGCCTCATGAACGGTGTATTCTGGAAGTACTTAGACCGCTTTGTACGATTGTTTCTAGATGATATTCTCATCTATTCCAAGAATGAAAAAGAACATGAGGAACACTTGCGGGTGGTTTTGTCCTTCCTTAGAGAGAACAAATTGTATGGGAAGTTGTGAAAGTGTTCCTTCTTCCAGAAATAAATTCATTGTTTAGGTCATATCATTTTTGGTGAAGGAATCTCTGTGGACCCAGAAAAGGTAAAGGCCATTATGGAATGGCCAGTGCCGAAAAATGCTCATGAGGTAAGAAGCTTCATAGGGATAGCAACTTACTATTGGAGATTTGTAGAAGGGTTCTCTAAAATAGAAAAACCCATCACCACCTTGCAGTGCAAGGGGGTCAGGTATGAATGGACAGAAGAATGTGATAGTTCATTCATCGAGCTTAAAATGTTACTAACTAATGCACCAATTATACAAGTGTCAGATATGGATAAGGACTTCACAGTCTGCACAGATGCCTCAAAGCAAGGGTTGGGATTCGTGCTAAAATCGGATGGATGAGTGATAGCTTATGCATCAAGGAAGTTGAAGAAACACGAGGAAATTTACGCCACTCATGATTTAGATTTGGTAGCAGTAATGCTAGCTATGAAACTTTGGAGGCACTATCTAGTAGGGAGAAACTTTGAGCTCAAAACGAACCATCAAAGTTTAAAACATCTCTTCAATCAAAGGGATATGAATTCTAGGAAAAGGCGATGGAGTGAGTTCATGAGTGAGTATGATTTTGGTATTTCATATATCAAGGGAAAAGAGAACGTGGTCGCATATGCCTTGAGTAGGAGACCAGGTGTCTTCTCCTTGGTATCCTTTAAAGTCAATTTGAGGGAACGTGTGTTGACACAACTCCTTGGAGATAGTTGGTATTTAAAGGTTACCTCAAACCTTCAAAGTGAGAGGAAATTAGATCCAAAGTATGAAGGATATATTCTAGAAGCAGATGGACTATTAAGATATAAGGAAGAATGTACATCCCTGAAGGTGGGGATATTCAAAGCATCATACTAAAGGAAGCCCATAGAGCACTTTATTGTAAACATCAGAGTGTGAAGAAAATGTACGTAGACATGAGGAGGCTCTTCTTCTGGGTAGGCATGAAGTGCGGTGTAGTCCATTTCATCACCAAGTGCCTAGAGTGTCAAAAAGTGAAAGCCAACCACCATCACCCGACAGGTCTCCTACAACCACATGATGTTCCTTTGACCAAGTGGGAAGTCATTTATATGGATTTTGTTGTGGGGTTTCTGCTCACATATCATAGACACAATGCCATTCTTGTGATAGTTGATAAGTTAACCAAGAGTGCTCATTTTATTTTGGTTAGAGACACTTATGATGTCACTTATGTGGCATGCGTGTTTGTAAGTGAGGTCATCCGTTTGCATGGGGTACCTAAGAAGATCATTTCAGATAGGGACTCCAGATTCACTTCTAGGTTTTGGACAAGTTTGTAGTCAGCGTTGGGGACTCAGTTGAACTTAAGCACAACTTATCATCCTGAAACAGATGGGAAAACTAAGAGCATGGATGATTTTAGGGGCTAAATTTCGCTCATGGGATAATTTTCCATGGTTTTTCCAAAAACAAGATTCGTTATTTTAAAAATGATTCGCCCAAATTCTATAGGATAAAATTATTTTACCTTAAAAATCGCCAAAAATTTATAAAAATATATATAAAATCCTTATATATTTGAATATTTTTACAAAAATATAGCCAATCATTTATAGTTGGCATATGAAGGGTTAATAAGATTCGCCAAGGTTTCTACATTTTAAAATAAATTTCCATCCTTAAAATCATCCCTAACTGAGAGAGTAAATCAAGTCATGGAAGACATGCTTAGTATGTATGTCATGGATAATCAAACTGATTGGGAGAATTACCTACCTTTGGTAGAGTTTTCCTATAATAACAGTTTTCATAGCTCCATCGGAATTCCACCCTATGAAGCTCTATATGGAAGGCCATGTAGAACATCATTGAGTTGGGAGAGGTTAGAAGACCGAGTAATAGTTGGGACAGAATTAATTCAAGAGATGGAGGAATAGGTGATTCAGATTAGGCAGAGATTAAAGGAAGCACGGGATAGACAAAAAAGTTATGTGGATGCACACAGGACTGATCAAAGTTATAAAGTGGGAGATCAGGTTTTCATTCATATCAAGCCTAATAAGAGTACCATATGGTTCAGGAAGGGGACAAAGTTGTCACCTCAATTTATAGGACCATTCAAAATCCAAGAGAAAATTGGACCCGTCGCCTATCGTTTCATACTGCCACCCCACTTGCATAAAACTCATAATGTTTTTCATGTATCTGTTCTACGTCAT
>JZKD02S0394060.1:152241-177479 GCA_000966675.3 Picea glauca | reverse complement strand
TTGGTCACATGCACCTTAAAATGGCCAAGCTTTGGCCCCAGCATCACGCTAGCACCTTGATTTGTGGGCATATGGTGCAATGCAATGGGACCACGCCCCTTCCCATGTGCCGAGCCTCTGGTTCTAGCCCCATGTTACATGGTGGAAGTGCCATGAAAAATGCATGCATATGGTTGCATACATGGCACCTGTACCCCTATCCCTTGTGGTCACAGGTGCCAACAAAAATCGTGGGTTGGGGCTTAGCCCCAACCCCCCTTCTGCCCCAACACTTATACAATACACTTTATTAATAATAAAATGGGTTTTAATTCATATGTGGTGCGTTGGTAACTCTACCATTGTGAAGTCTTCACATGGTGGAGAGGTCGCTGGTTCAATTCCTGTCCACTCCAATATTAATTTTTGCATACAACTAATCAACCAACCCATGGGTGCCATGTGGCACCCCACAATTTGTTGTTTTTTGATGCTACATGTCAACATGTTATTGGTTCCTGTCACTATCCAGTTACCCTACTTCCTGTGCTACCACATGTCACTTCTGCCACTGCCACGTGTCACCTCCAGAGAGTTCCATGTCACCTTTTGGCTGTTGACTTTTGTTTTTGACTTTTTAGTTGTTTGGGAATCTGATCAGAGTGCGATAAATCTTGCATACAGAGTCCATTTGAGAAAGTAAACATATGGCCAAAATCAACGGGATGAGATGGTCACAATGGAATTGTTTTCGTCCGATTCTGAGAACTTTCATTTTGAGCCTTTTCTAGACCTGGGAAGCCACCTGGATCCGATTCTGGATCACACCTCCCCACTAAAGGACCTTTTGGTCCCCAAAAGGTTACTGACTAGTCAAAAAACTTGGTATAGGCCACCCGACTTGTCCTCTATCTATGAACTCTATCCTGTGCACCTGTCTAATCAAGATCAACTGTAACACAATCATGACAACTGACATCATATTGTTAGCCATTTGAACCCTGTCACATTTCACTAAAGCCACTATCATCCATGTAGACAACATTACTAATGATAGCATCAATAACACGACTGCAAATGAGCTAATATACTTGTAATATTTGCACAACATGAGCTTATCTTGAAGCAAACTATGATTGATTTTCCATTCAACAATCATTTCTTGTTCTCTCTTAAGATTGATTACTTCATTTGAAACAATTATTGGTTTGTTTCTTTCTTTCACTGCCTTCTTTAATTGTTCCATTGTTTGAAGTGTTTTATTTTCCTTAAGATGGTGAGCATGAACCACATAATCTTGACCTACTTTGGTTAATTGATATAGATTCTTTGTCCTGTAGAAGATTGCCTTACGACATATAAGTATGGACTACCTAAGACCATTCCACATTCACTTAACGACACTACATCACATGTTACCTCGTCCACATACTTAGATGAAATTGCAACTTTGATTGTGCATTGTTTTGTTATGTGAATTTGATGATGATTGCTTATCCATTTAAGTGTGTAATGCTTATGATGTACTTGTTTTTTTAACCCCAATTTCTTAACCAATTCTTCTGAGATTATATTAGCTTGATATCCACTGTCGATTAATGTGTCTATCTTAGTGTGTCTCATGATGGTCCTTATATGAAACAAGTTACTTCTACAATCAATGCCTTCACCAATTTTACTCGTCATACCAACCAATGAGACCTTAGATTCATCACCCGAATCCGATCCCAAGTCTATGGGTCTTATTATTGCTACCACTGTTTTCCTTCCCTTCATTTCCTTGAACGAATTTGGCCTCTTCTCGGGATGCAACTGCCAACAACGTTCCTCATAATGCCCCTCTTTCTTGCAATGCTTGCAAGAGGGCCTCTCTTCCTTTCTTGCCACTGCATTTGCCTTTTTTCCTGTCCACTTCCTCTTGTCCTCTTTCCTTGAAGAAGATTCCCCTGATACACCTTCTTTCCCTACTTCAATATACGTAACTTGAACAGAAACTCATCAAGGTTAGTGGGTCCAAACATGAGTACAGTATTTATAATATGTGCAGGTAAGCCGCCTATATACTTCATAAGGGTTTCCTATGTATGTAAAGGGATATCTAACATCAATGCCATTTTTCGAAAGGCATCTGTATACTCTTGCACTGTTTGTCCTTTTCTTAGCTTTAAATATTTCCATTCCATTAATGATTTTTCTTTATAACCCAAAGGATAGAATTGCTTCCTAAGTGCATAAATGAAACTTTTCCATGATGGAAATACATTACCCACTTGCTGCATTCCATTTTGAAACTTTCTTTGACACCAGATGAGAGTTGTACCTGCAAGTCTCAAAGATGCCAACTTGATTTGTGTGGCCTCATCCTTGATCTGTTGCACATTGCAGTAAACCTCCATCTGCCTGACCCCATTTTCAAGTCTCTCTGCATTAACTTCACCATCATATATGGGGAACTCAAATTTAACATGAAGTTTTAACAATGACATTTCATTCTTATGTTTATGAACATGTTTCTTTGCATTAGATTTAGAAGTTGAACTTGAAGAAGAAGGAGAAGAAGGAGGTGATGATTGAGGTGAAGGAGGAATCTGAGGAGGATCCTCTTCCTCTTCACTTTTTCCCTTTGAATATTTTCCAAGAACCGGTCTCTTTCGTTCCAAGTAATCCTCATACAAAACTTTCACCATCTCCGACATAGCAAGGAATGTTTTTTGAAACTCTTTCTCATCAAAAGAAAGTCCCTCTTTCGATGCCATCTTCTCGCTGTGAGAAGAACTCTTTCTCAATCCAATTAATGGATTATCTTCAATAAGCTCACCTTCACCACACTATAGCTTTTCCCTAGTTAACATGAAAAACTCAAATCCAAATGTCAACTAGATCTCATACCACTTGATTCGAAAAAATCTTTTAATGATTGTGGTTGAGTTTTTAATTGAATGTGTTAATTAACCATTTATGAAGATGAATGAAAGAGGAAGGATTTAATGAAGATGAATAGCAGCCATAATACAATATACAGATCTGAACTGAAGCAATAAGAACAACAAACCATAACAAGAGAAGTGATAATGAAGTTCGGCACAAAATTGCCTACGTCTCTGGGCCTTTGTCTCAATGGGGGAGGCTTCTTTATATATTCTTCAATTCTTGCAAATTAGAGAAAAAGTATACAAAATGGATCTCATACTAGTCTCATTGTGTTCTTCTCGACCTCAGAAATCCAAAACAACTGAAAACACTGAAAACGACTGAGTGTAGCTCCCAGAAATGGTCTGCAAGCGTCTGCTCCTCAACAACTTCCCTACATAAAAATGACTTTGGATTGGATTTGCTTCAGCATAAATCTGATATGAATACCCCAATGGCCTCAAACATGCCTAGTTTTTATATATCAGAAGTTGGTTATCCTTTCCCAACTTCCTCCCAAAATCTGGCCTCCAAAAATGCCCAATATCTCGCCAAAATGGGCAAAATCCACTAATAACAGGCCAAAATCAATTAAGCCCCCAAATCACGTGGGTTCCCCCATATTCTAGTCACATGCACCTTAAAATGGCCAAGTGATATCCCAAAGGGAAAAGCATTGGCCCCAATATCATGCTAGCTCCTTGATTTATGGGCATATGGTGCAATGCAATGGGACCATGCCCCTTCCCATGTGCCAAGCCCGTGGTTCCAGCCCCGTGTTACATGGTGGAAGTTCCATGAAAAATGCGCGCATATGGTTGTGTACATGGCACCCACGCCTCTATCCCTTGTGGTCACAGGTGCCAACAAAAACCGTGGGCTGGGGCTTAGCCCCAGCCCCCCTTCCGCCCCAACACTTATACAATACACTTTATTAATAATAAAATGGGTTTTAATTCATAAGTAATGGTGTGGAGTGTTGGTAATTAAACCATTGTGAAGGATTCACATTGTGGAGAGGTCACTGGTTCAATTCTTGTCCACTCCAATATTAATTTTTGCATACAACTAATCATCCAGCCCATGGGTGCCACGTGGCACCCCACAATTTGTTTTTTTCCAATGCCATGTGTCAACATGATATTGGTCCCTATCATTGTCCAGTCACCCTGCTGCTTGTGCTACCACATGTCACTTATGCCACTACCACGTGTCACCTCCAGAGAGTGCCATGTCACCTTTTGACTGTTGACTTTTTTTTTATACTTTTTAGTTGTTTGGGAATCTGATCAGAGTGCGATAACTCTCGCATACAGATTCCATTTGAGAAAGTAAATATATGGCCGGAATCAGTAGGAAGCGATGGTCATAATGGAATTAGTTTCGTCCGATTATGAGAAATTTCATTTTGAGCCTTTTCTGGACCTGGGAAGCCTCCTAGATCTGATTCTAGATCATGCTATGATATGAGCATATCCTTTGATGAACTTCCTGTAATATCTTGTGTGTCCTAGTGCAGTGCGTGATTGTTTCACTGACGTAGGAGGTGGTAGATCAACTATAATGGCGATTTTAGATGGATCAACTAGCAATCCCTGCTTGCATACAATATGACCTAACAACACTCCAAATGGTGAGAAGAAGATGCACTTATTCATATTCAAAGAAATTTTACACTGCCTGCATTTGTCCAACATTAGCCTTAGACATTCAACATGATTCTTTAATAAACTAAAAATAGTCCAATCATCAAAGTATGCTTCAAGAAATTTATGCAAAAACTCCTTGAATGCTTCGACCACCACCCTAGAAAATATGGATAGGGCATTCTTTAATCCAAATGGAATCAATGTATACTGATAATACCCCCATTATGTTGCAAATGTGGTCTTGTGGCAATCTTCCTTGGCAATCCAGATCTGATGGTATCCTGAAAATCCATCTGTAAAAGAATATACTTCCTGCCCTCCCACATTATGTAACACTTCATCAGTGAATGGTGTAGGGAAGGGATCATGCACACATTCATCATTCAACTTTTTGAGATCTACGCAAAGCTTGATCTCTCCTATATTCTTGTCTTGTACCACCACAGGGCTAATCCACTCTGACTCTTCCGCAGGTTCTATAATCCCTGCTTCCAACATTCTGACGAGCTCAATTTTCACTTTCTCTTTGTAGTTAGGGTTCAATATGTAGGGTCTCTGTTTGACTGGTCTAGCATATGGATTCAAATGGATCCTCATATCTCCCATGGGCCCTTTAATTCCCTTCATATCAGTGAACTTGGTTGGAAACAAATCTTGATATTCATGCAATAATTATGTAATCTTGTCAATAGTGGCAGCATCCCAATAATCTCCAACATTTGCAAGCTTTAGTGTCTGTTCTGTTCCAATATTGACCTTTTTAATCTTGATTGGGTTTCCAATGAATGGTAACTCAACTCCTGGTCCTTCCACATCTCTTTGGCCTTCTGTTTCTGTAATGTTCACCTTTCTTGGACCATCATCTTCATCAGTATTGATGTTGTAACAACCTTGCAGTTTTTGTAGAGGCGCAGTCCATTCGTCCTCGTCTTGCTCTAAAGGGAGGCTAGAGGCCTCCTCAAATAATTTATGTCTAAAAATATGTAGTGCTTGATCTACTGACTGATATTGAATTTCAAATAAGAAGGTGGTTTCAAAATTTCGAGTCATAACTTTCCAATACATAGTGATGAGACGCAGCTATGCTTGAAGGTACCAGTTGATAGGTGTCGTGTCTAGTGTGTGTATTAATTTGTGTACCCATTGCTCTTAAGGAATGTTTCTCCAGGCTTCCTCACAACTTCGCACATGGTCCTTTGGGAAGCCTGTATCAAACTTCACAAACTTCTACTTGTTTTGAGAAGCATACTGTCATCAAGGTACGACACTGTACCCAATCTTTAATGTTACTTTTGTGTGCCCCCCACCATCTTGTTGGGGTTTCTCTCAGGGCCTCATCCATCACCAACAGTCTTTGTTGCATTGGTACACTCTCTTCAAAGTCGGACAAGAAGGTTTCTAAAGGATTTAGACCATCAAAGGTGGGTAAGTTACTTACTGTTGTGTCAATCCAGCAAACTTCTCTAGTTAGTCTAGCACATATTCTTGTAGATACTTCATACATTTTATTCTGCCAATTCTCCAGTTCGTATTCTGAGTCTGATGAGCATACATTGTCACTTCGCCAGCTTAAGTTTCCATCAATCATAGGATTAATGTAATCCTATTGTCTGGCTGTTAATTTGTATATATTTTCCATTTCATATGCACGGTCTTCTTCTCTAATGGGCTTTGTGTATCACTGACCTTCATCTGGATCTAACGGTGAAATGACCCTAAGGCCATCTTTTTCAAAATTCATAAATATCTTCTTTAAATCAACCATAGTGGAATTATTGAAGTCCCAATCAATTCGTAACAACACAGGATAAGGGCAGTTGTCATCAACTATCTCAATTACCTCAAAATCTGAAAATGTTCTTACTCCATCAATGTCCACAGGGACATGTTCCAGTCTACCAAATGGACTCACATCATGTTGATTGGCCATACTAAGCCTGATAGGGGAATAGATCAACTCTGGTTTTCCCATCAGTGCTCGGGTTTGCTTCATCATGACATTGACCTCCAAGCCTAAGTCGAGGACTACATAATATATATCATATTCGCCTATTTGAGTATTAAAATGTAATTCCTTATTGGTGCTTCTCTTATTACCGATTTGGTGTACTGCCCTATTCAGTAAAGGGTCTATATTTCCTATCTCATATTGTCTGATTAAATTTTGTAGTTCTTGGATAGTGCTCTCATCCTGAATCAACTTAACACAAGTATATAGAAATTCCATGATCTTGATTACCTCTTCTCCTTCTCTTGGCGAAGCGGACTGATCAAATGCCTGAGGAATTCAATATTCTCTTAGTTCTGGTCTTGTCTTTGATGAGGAAGCTCGGTCTCCTTTGAACTCTTTTCTTGCTTCCTCAAATATTTGTCTTTCCTTCTTTGCATCAAAGGTTTGGGTCTTCTCTGCAACTTTCCCAATTCTTGAATATTTTGTAGTCTTCCCTTGGGTCATTCTGTCATCTTCTGTAGCAACGTATCCTCTATTAATAACAAAAACTCTAGGGTATTATCCACGAGGTTCATCTTTGATCAAATGTATATTCGGGTTCTGTTGAGGTCATTGTTTCTCTTGAAGTTTAGCCAACAATGTTGGACATTCCTTGATAACCTGTTCGAACGAGTTGCAGTAGCTAGAAGTAGTGCAAGGGTTTTGACAGTCCCTTGCTAAGTATCTTGGTTGTGCACAGTTATAACAAATGATTTTTTCTCGACCTCAACCCATTCCTCCTCCTCATCCTCTTCCTCTGAATCCATCACAAGTATTGAAGTTTCCTCTCCTAGGGGAGTTGTACTACGTAGAGTTTCCTTCTTGTTGTACTTCACCTTGAATCTGGTATATGTCTCTTGACCTTTCATGCATGAGATCATACTCCCTACAATCCCTATCATCATGTCCCATGGACTTAAAGAATTTGCAATACAAATTTGTGGGTGTTTGAACATATTTTTTCATGTAATAGCACTCACCAGGGCGATGCCTATTTCTACATACCTCGCACCATGGTAAGGTGACTTTCTTCAAAGGGCTCAAGGCTCCAGAGGCCAAGTATTCATGGAATAGAGGGAAGTGATCCTTTTCATGGCCTTATGATCTTCATCTGACACACCATATGTCTTTTCTTTTATCTTTTCCCTTGTCTTTCTTCATATCTTCGACCTGCAAAGAAAAACTAGTCAGCTGACTCAAGATATGACTCATACCTGAGATGGATTCTCCCATAGGGGATGATTCTAGCTTCATAGCGATATCCAGTGCCTCGGCCTATGAATCAATATTCTGCTGCATCAAAGTAACTTTGATGTGTGGTAAGAGGGAAGCAATGAACCATTCCTTGTTCTACTCATTTAGAATATGAAAAGTCAATTGACTTGTTAGGGTCTTGAATCTTTGATAAAACTCCCAAACTGGCTTGGCTACCTTTTGCTTTATCTTCTTCAATTATGTAATACATTGGGACTTTGACTTAGGTTTCTTAAATTCTACAACCATTGCATTCTTGATCTCATTCAGTGGCTTAGGCTGTGAAAGTCCTTGGACAAGCTTCATGTACCAACTTAGTGTGTGATCTCTTAGGGTAGTACTAAACTGGGTTCTTTTCAATGCTTCATCAGTGACATTCTTAATGTTCCATATAGCTTCACATAGGAGCCAGTGTTGGTCATCATCTTCAGATCCATATCCCCTAAAGATAGGGAGTCTCATCTAATCCACCATAGATCTTCCTAGGGTCCCTGACTGAGTATGTGGTGGACTACTAATGAGAGTGCTATGGACACTCTAGTGGATTGGATTACTTTGATTGTTTAATACTACTAAATCAATAAGAGGGATAATAGAACTTACTTCAATAGTCTGCGTAGTTCCTGAAGTTTCTGGCTCGTCCCGACAAAGTTCCTCGACTTCCTCTTCCTTTTCCCTAGTGGGTTATGAATTCTCTTCGTCGGTCAGATATGCTTCTTCTCCACTATATAAACCCTCATCTCCGTAGTTCTTCTTGAACATGTTCACAAGATGAACTTCTATGAACACTCTCCCACTATGCGTATGTCCAGCCTCTGTGTCGTTGTCGTTGTCTGAATTTTTTAACATTATCCCTTTCATATTTGACCAATCTACTGTATCTTCAAGATGTTCTTCTCATGAAACAACATCTTGATTCTCAAATTCAGAAAGTGTAAAATTTTTCCTATGGGTTCCTTGAAAAAATATCTCTCGGCTTGGCTATACGACTCTACTTTGTCAACAACAAACTCAAAGATGTAGCCTCTAATGGTGCTATCAAGCCAATGATCCACTGCTCTTGACATGACATTATCAACTCTCTTGACCTTCTTGATCAGTGTCGACATCCAAACTATAGGAGGTCTATATATGAGCTCAAAATGGGTATCTGTCAACGTGGCTAACCACTCATATAGTTCCTGATGGATTCCTCCAAAGAATATCGCATGTATATCAGTAAAAATATGTCTCTCCAACCAATCCTCTGTACTCATATTAGGGTTCTTGTTCTGGGATTCAGTGAAGTCCTTTTCTTGATCCTCTATCCACTTTTGAATCTATGTCTTTGATGAGAACCACCTTGACATTCCCTCAAGAATATTATGGTCTTGGAAATGAAACCATTTGTTGGCATAGGGGTAGACCCAGGGTTCAACTCCAAGAGCACACCAACAAGACCTAACTACTGGCCCTTTCGGCTACACCTGTGAAGTAGATGCAGTCTCACCCGAATCAGCTATGGGAGGGTTGCAGGACATAAGTGTCTACAACCAAGGGGAATAACAAGTGGATCCAATACCAAAACAATACAACATGCATATATCACTTATCAGCTTAGATCTACTCCATACACCTATCAGATCTATCACAACAATGCAAGACAAATATAACACAAAATCAATCACACACGCAAGACAAATATACGTGGTTCACCCTCTCTCTAGGGCTACGTCCACAGAACTGTGCTTTATAATATATTAAGATGAAAGCATATAGTTCTGATATGCACTCTTAACCAACAAATCTCTCTCTTCTCTCTATCTCTCCCCCTTCCTACATACCTAGCTGCAGGGTTTCTCTTCGCACCCATTTGAATATCTTACAATACCATAAGGCTCTCACACTTATCACTTCTCTCAAATAACAACAACAATCATACCAACAACAACTAGATTGAGTCTAGTAATAATGACAAAAACAACTCAACCCAGGTCCTCTTGACCTTTATTTATACATTACAATAGCTCACTGACATCCTTAGGCCAAACCCTAGGTGTCAAAACCCTGGATACCAAAACCTTATGTGTCTAAACCCTAGGTCAACTTGACCCTTTTTTTCATGGCTTCGCTAACATGTCTTTCATTCCTTCTCACGCGATGCTCGAAAGAATATGATGATGGATTTTTCCACTTGCTGAGTTTTCTACGTTCGTTATTCCTTGTTGATCTGTCATCCTCGATCTTCATTTCCAAAGGCTTCTTTTCTCGGGATTTGTTCCATATTTTCTTCTCTTTTTCACACTTCGACCCAGTAACAGTCACTGTGTCTTCCACGCAGTTCACATTTTTCTTTTTCTTCCTTGATCTTCACTATATTCCATAACCAATGGACAATAGTCGTCGATTCCTTACTTGAGTGTTAATCCCTTTTATTTCATGGAGTTTCAAGAGTTAAACAAACCAAAAAGTTGATGAGGGATAAGAAAACAAGCAAGGACAAAACATTTCTCAAAAGAAAATCAAATTTAGACAGTGCAAAAGTTAAGTGGTACCCAAAACATTTAAAATTGACATAGGCTTTTTTAGGGTTTGTTTTGTGCTCAACAAATGATGACTTACTGTGTGAAATCATAAACTCTATTCCATCCTCAGGCTCGACTGATGCAAAAGATGATTAAGAAATTAACTAGTTTTCGTTAGAGATTTTTTTACCCTTGCATTTGGAGTTTCCCCGGTTGATGCATCTGGGCCTACCTGTGGCTTTTTTTAACATTTATCCTATGTTCTTTTCTTCTGACCTTGAATAATTCCCTTTTTGACAATATTCTAGTAAAACATTGACTGACACTAATGTTATTGGATAAATTGGTTAATGCAGACATAAACTAATCTCCCTAGATCCACCTGGATCTAGAACAAAACAAGGCATGACATGACACTTTCCCTAAGTTTCTACCATTGAATTTATTACCAAAGAAGGAATAGATGAAATACCTTTAGATATCACTTCCTTATATCTTTGTTGTCCCTACTTCACTCTGGTTCTCTTGTGAGATCAGATCTGCAATGACACAAACCAACCAAAGTGAAAGAAACAATTGTAGATTCAATGGAAACCTAAACATGTGATCAAGGAATCATGTAATAAAACACTAAGGATTTTATGGGAAAGAAACATATCATCGTATCATATTAAGTAAAAGTGGAAGATACAACCAAATTTCCTTGATGTCGCAAGTTCCCTTTTGGTGGTCCTTTGTTCCAACAAACACATACACTTGCTCTGAATTTGTATGAATATGGTCCACAAAATCTTGATGGAAAAATGGAGGCCTCAAGCATCAGTTATAATAGGATCCTTCACACAGTATTCAGACTATTCTTTCAACAATTATTTTATCAATCTTACTTAACCTTTTCCATGAGAAACCCATCATTATATAGGAGAAGGTGAAGTGGTTACAAGGATGAGGACGAGCCCACCAAATCAGAGAAGCCAGTAAGATCACAACCATACGGACACCACCTCACATTCTAGAATATTATCCTTATAGAAACTTCATGAAACTTCTTCCTTTCCTTAGCTTCAAATGCCTCCACACCCTGCCTATATAGAAGCATGCAAAAATCTCGCAAGCCAGGCATAGAGCAGCCTACGGAAATTAAGGATTTCCGCACTGTGTACCATTGTCTGCCTGCGGAGTCATTCTAAAAATATGCCTTGTAAGGGAAGAACTTAGTCATTTTTCTCATGTAAAAGATTGTTTTGAGAGCCTGAAAACATGCCTGTGGGGTTATCATTAGAGTGGCCAAAATAATGTGTAATAGAATTCCCCCCAAAGTATGAGGTTGGAACTCGTGACAACCGAAATACTTTGTAAAATACGTGTGTGTGTGTTAGGAACAAGGAGCACACTAATTGGGAACCTGCAAACAATCAAGAATCTGCATAAAATTATACCATTTATGAGGTAGGCATTCCCATGCTCAGAATACAAGTGATTTAAGTCATGTCCACCCATTATACACCGTGGATCCATGTTGTTAAGATTCTACATAGCCACCAAAAATACACTGTGGATCTTTGTATGAGAAAACTTAAGTTCAGACACAACCACGAGACATACAAAGCGGATCTGTATGTCAAATACAAATCATAAATACTCCATCGCAACCTGAACCAAAAAGATGAGATCCAGGGTCTTCAACCCCGTCATCCATAAGTATGAATCTAACCATGCGATTACAGGTGTTGAAGTCGAACATGGTAGAAACCACTTGATTACCGGTCATGTATGAAAACCATTAACAAGTGCGAGGGAAATCACCATTGATGTTAATGACTCCCAAGGTATCTTAGTACAATCCAACAAATGTGAATAAATGAGCTGAAGTCGAACACCAGATGAAATCTCCTGATCAGGGAACAATGATGTGAATCCACTATCCAAAGTGAAGAAACCTGCCATTGAGGCATGCAGGGTCTAAGGTACTAAACGATTTCTAAGTCTTGTTCCCAGATGATGAGTTGAACTCGATAGGAAAAGACTCATCACAAGAGGGTCTTGATGTATTCCTCATCAGTGACAAAAAATAAGTAACAGATTTAGGGTGGATGAAGATATGAAAATGATTTGAAACTGACACAGGGAAGGCCGACTCGATGGAGGGATTTATTAGACTTCTCTTGAACATATGAATGACATGACAATGGTCTTGACAACATTGACTTAAAAATGACCCAAGATATGGACTTACAGAGGGACAGATGAGAGACAAATGGATTTCCCAACCTAGATTCAGAAGGGGGGTGTCATGTTCAAGAGCGACTAGTACTGCCACTAACACGGGTATAGAGACACATTTCCTTCCCAATCCCACCCCCACCATTTCTAGCAAGTACCTCTTTATTTTTATGCAAGCTTGAGGAGGATAACATATGCTTTTTTATGTAAGCTCATCCTTCAAACGAGTCCCTTAAAGTATGTTTAAAGAACCCTAAGAAGGAGTGGTTCAGTCCCATGTGGGTCTTTCGATGTTTGTTTAATGAGTCCAAAGATAGAAAACTCGAGGGTTTTTCATATTTATAGCGTCTGAAAAAAATATTAAAGAGAACTCTTTCAGTTCCTTTTTTGTAAAGTAATCTGACGAGACCGAAAAAGTGATAAACTATCACCCATCAAATGTTTTCTTCAAATACTTTTACAAGCGTGAAAAAAACAAGGTCACTCGGCAATCTTTTCATTTTTATGGAGTGTGAAAAGAGATTAAAGGATACTCCATAGTTTTCTCTTTTCGTGTTCCCATAATGAGTACGAAAAAATGACAAAAGTATAATCGGTTGCGTTCTCATCGATTTTTGAGCAAGAGAATGAACAAAGACTAGGCTCGAGTTTTTTCTAAAAAACCCTAAAAAGTATTGATGTATGTAACAAACAAAAAAGTGAATCAAGAAAAAACATCCATAGGGCATTGTTTAGGGCCTTAGTCTTCACATTTGCGAGAAACAATAGACTCACATGACCATTAGACCATTAGGTTATGATAATATTCATTAAAATAATATAAAATATTATAAGAAAAAGCAAAAAAATGGGGTAAGATCTTTTATTGCTATTTCATTTGCATTTTAGTCAAAACTTGTCTAGAAACCCTGTTTTTACCTCATATTTTGGTTGTCGATTGTGAGAAGGACATGCGATCATTCAGAAAATGGTCTCCGTCAACACGATAAGATCGTCATCCTCTTCTTTTTCAATGGATTGAAATTCATTTATTTTGGTTTAAAGGTAGTTTTTGGATGGGTTTTTGGGCTGGTAGGATCGCGCTGGGGCCACCGTAGGTGACTAGTATCAGGACCTGTAGAAATAAATGATTTATGTAGGTTCCCTATGGATCACATGCGGAAACACTGCACTATACTAAAAACTTGTCTGCGGCGGCCGAAAACCCAAAACATTATGCATGCATTTTCCCAAAAAAGAATTTCAAAATCAACGATTGAAGATGCTAACATCCTTTCCTCGTCTCCTTGTAGGTATTTGATTGAAAAAATGTTGGAATGGAGAGAACGGTAACACAAGGCTGATGACTTCATGGAATTAAATGATCCAGGTATCGCCAATGCCCTTCGACAATGCAGATTGTTAAAAAAATTTAAAATCCAGGGCATGAGATCCCAACTGAGGTTACTAGAATACCTGGTCCACATGTGGGATGTAGAACAACAGGTGTTTCACGTAGGTATCCACATTCTTTCTTTGGACATCAAAGATATTTACTTCTTGATGGGGCTATCCCATCGTGGAGCACATGTGACCCTAAAAAGGGGTCGAGGTGGTGGCCTACCGATGAGAGAATACATCCGTCGATACTATGAACCTGAGGACGAGAGACGCAAGGGTAAGGTAGCCATTAGAGGTGTTCAAGATTTAACCCTCTGGACCATCCCTTTTACCATTGCACACATCGCGGGAAGTGCATCTCCGCACATGTCCCTCCAAATTTATTTTCAGTATGTCGTGGAATGCACAAAACCTCATTTGTTCAACTAGTGTGATGGTCTTCTTCGTAGCATGAAGACACTGTTGACCAAAAGAAACAACGGGGACCTGAAGTAATTTAGGTATGGATCCATTTTTGTGTCTTTATTTATAGAAAGAGTCCCTCATTTATGCCTCTAGGTAGAGTGGGGTATACCAGTGCCACGAGATCTGCAAATGAAGTGGTGGTGTGATCTCATGGCCTGGCTTGTAGCGGGCCCCATTATTAAATACAATGATGCATTCTTTAATGTGTTGAAGCCATAGATATTGATGATAGATGATTATGCATATGTTGGCCTAGAATTTCACAATGATCCTGATTTGGTTTTACCTGAGGGTTCTCAGTGGGGGGACCTAGGTAAGAAAAACATTTTGTTTTTTTATAATATTTTAGAATATAAGATGTTTTTATATATGATTTCTATCCAATGACTAATCAAACATTTTGACCATTCAGATGTAGGGCCACATCAGCCTCCAGGAAATTCCCCCATTCAGAGGCGAGGGGAAGCAGTAGTAGTAGCAAGATGGGATGTTGACAATTATGAAGCGGTCGAGCATAATTTAGAGGGTTTGACAACAAACATCCCAGATATCTCGATCAACGATATTCTGAGGCATTGTCAGTGCCACATCGTAGGCATGTCTGGTTCACTCAGCTGATTACTTCGCAGAGTAGCACGAGAAGTAGTATTCTACTGTGAGAAGCATCCATGATGCTATTTTGTAGAAGCCGTGGTATTCATATTTTGATATTTTGGTCTTTTGGATGGAAAACACATTTTGTAAAACATTTTATCATTATATATATAAATGAGGCTTCTACCGGCTTACTTTGTTTTATATACAACATGTGATGTGTGATTGGATTTATAAATGTTTCAAATGTCTGTCTAACACATAATTATCTAATGCATCAGTTAACGTATTTAGACATCTAGGAATGTGTTGATACTCAATATAATCAAAATACCATTCCAAGAGGTGAATTCGCAAACATACCCATAACAATGTAGGACTTCGGATAACATAGACATTACTTAGTTGTAGTGCTGCTAGGTGTGAATCAAGTCGTACAACCAAGTGACAGATTCCAAGCGAAATAGCACCGATCAACAATTCAATGAATGCACTATATTCTGCAATGTTATTAGTTGCACGACCGATGAAAACACCGTGTAGACTGATTAACTCGTTCGTGGGTACATAGATTTCCCAAGCAACAGACACTAAGTTTTGAGGACTACGACTAGCACCATCGGTGAAGCCAATGTGGGGTAGCGGAGAAACTGACATCTGGAAACCAAGCACAACGCAAGGTAAGCCACTAGGGGTTGAAACCAAATAATGAAAAAAAACAAGAGTAACACACAAAAGTATGATACAGTAAAAATAGAAGCACTCATGCAAAGATAACCTAGGCATAATACTTCTTCAAGTAAATCCCATTTCTAGGTTCACTCAAAGGAATACCATCATAATTGACTAACTCATAGTCTCCTTTCTCCAACACTCGTTTAACGACATAAGGTTCGCGCCACATAGCCTCAAATTTTCTAGCCCCTAGTAAATCACAATCTTGTTCATAGAGAAGAACTAGATCAACTTCAGAGAAAACACATGGTTTAACATGCTTGTCGTATTGGGATTTCACGCATTTCTTCTGGGTTTCAATTACCAGGGTAGTATCATGATGGGTTTCATCTAATCACATCAGATACATCAGATGTTCTTCTTTGGTAGAGGTGTTGGGGAGAATTTCAACGGCTAGTTTCAACAATGGTATCTAACATTCAATTGGTAGAACAACTTCAATACCATACACTAGATGAACATGTGTAAATCCTGTGGCAGACTTCATAGATGTCTGATAGGCCCACAATGCTGAAAACAACATTGTGTGCCAAGTTGTCTTGTGAATTCCTATTATCCGCCGAAGCATGGTGATAAGAAACTTTTTTATTGATTGGCCACTGGCCTGTGGATAGTAGGGGGTTGAGTTTTCATATCAAATATCCAACTTTTCGGTAAGCTCGGACATCATGAAATTTCAAAAATGGCTACCGTGATCAGTGATGATAGCTTGTGGGATTCTAAATCATGTGATGATATGATTGAATATGAATAGGGCTACATTTATTCTGGTATTATCGAATGTAGGAATAGCCTTGGCCCATTTTGTGAAATAATCCATCGCTACGATGATGTATCCATGTCCCCGGGCCGAGTAAGGGTTACATGTCATGAAATCAATGCCCCATTTTGTGAAAGGTCCAATGGAAACTACAGGGTATAAAGGATTGGGATGATATCGTATCTTGTTGTTGTATGTTTGACAAGCATGGAATTTTTGGACGGCAATAGTACAATCTTTGAATAAAAAAGGCCAAAAATACCCTGCTCGTAAGATATTTTGGGAAGTAGCATGCGCAGACATATGACCACCACATGCTCTAGAATGGAAGTCATTCAAATCTTTCACAGCCTCATCATAGGTGAGATATCATAAAAAAATAGAGTCAACCCCACGATGATAAAGAGTGTTGCCGAGGATAGTATATTGACGGGCTTGGTAACATATACGATGACGGTCAATGCTAGACAAATAGGGCCGAAAAGTTTGATTCTGGAGATAAATAATGATATCCCCATACCAAAGATCATCAGAACTGATCAGAAAGAGAGATTCATCATGTAAAGAATCCTCTAATACATTTTTTGTCTCAGTGCAGGGAAGGTCACATATCAGTTCGACAAACACCAATGATTTCTTATACTTAGCGCATTCGAAATCTAATTCAAACTCTTGGAGAATCACTATCCATTTGGAGTATTTACCCCCTAGAAATTGGCGTGTAAGAATGTGTTGCAATCGAAAATTATAGTGGTCCTGCATAATAGGATATAGTGACGGAAACGTTGGACAACTTGAACAGCTACCAAGGCCAATTTTTCAACATGTAAGTATTTGGCTTCGGTAGTCATGAGAGTCCAACTCAAATAATAGATGACATGTTCATCATTTAAATTGTCTTCCTAGACTAGAACCATGGCCGCAATGGTAGAGTCCGAAGCAGTGAGATAAAGGAAATAATATCGACTATAATCAGGTGGGAAAAGTAGTGGGGTACAGGTTAAAGTCAATTTCAAAGCTTCAAAATATTTGTTGGAAATGGTATCCCATATGAGCTCAGAACCTTTGTTTAGTAGTCAAGTAAATTCAAGTGTTAACTCAACATAGTTTGGGATGAAACGACGTAAAAAAATTTCCTTACCTTGCAAACTTTGAAGATGGCATAGTGAGGAAGGAGGAGGGAGATTGAAGATCACCTTGACCTTCAAAGGATCTACCTAGATCCCTTGACGTGAAACAATAAAGCGTAGAAGTCGGTTGGAATCTACATAGAAGACACGTTTGTGTAGGTTTAAGCGTATACGATAGAACCAACAACGAAGGAAAATGGCTCAGAGATGTGTTGGATGGTCACTACGATGCATGGAATGCACTGGTAGGTAATCTAGATATGGATATACAATGTTCTTGATATCATGAAAATCATAAGGCATGGCACGTTGAAAAGTCACACCGACATTATTTAAATTGAAGGGTAGTTTCCAGTAGGTGAAGGTGCCCCAAGGACAAATAAAAGAGATTTTGTGTTGATCTGCAGGCAAGTTGTTAATTTGATTATATCTGGAGAAACCGTCCATCAAAGAGAATATTTCACTCCCGACGCAATCGTTGATGATTTGGCCAACGAAGGGGGTGGGAAAGTTGTCCTTAGGACAAGATTTGTTAATATCCCTATAATGAATGCAAACACGGATTGTACCTTCTTTCTTGTTAACTAGAATTAGATTGGATACCCAATCAGTTAAAGCCATGAGATAAATAAAACCATCTTTAAGAATTGTTTCAACCTCAAGATTGATAGCGGTTGCTTTACAAGGGTGGACCAGACGGAGTCTCTGCTAGATGGGCTTAGCACCTGGGTACATCTTAATTTCGTGTACAACAATATCGCGGTCAATACCCAACATCTCTTCATAACTCCATGCGAAGATGTCACGAAACTCCTGAAAAAGGGACTTATATGTGACAACCTCATTGGTGGAACACGAATCTCCGATGTGAACATTTTTGACAAATCCAGGTTTAATGGCTATGTCGAGGGGGATGGTGGGTGAAATGTTACTCAAGTTCCCTTCATATAACACATTTTGTGTAGGCTCGGGAACAGAAGAGACAACAATGATCGACGAATTCGAGATCCGTTGGTAACTCTCTAAGGTGTGTTGTTCCAGGAAGAGGATGGAATGATGATTCCCATAATCCCATGGGGAGTCTTCCATGGACATAACCGACATGATCATCTCATCTGTAGGAAAAATAATGTGGAATGGATCAGGAGATGAATCATCAAGAGAGGTAGTGGAAGGGTTTGCCGATTGAATGGATCGATAAGCATATTCAACCGGACTTAAAGGCATTTGGTTTCCATAGTGAAGATAATCACCAGGTGCAAGTACTATCCATGGGTCAAAAGACGTCGGGGTTTCACGAATAGAGGTGGAAATCATGTTGATCGAGGCAACCAAAGGAGGTGGCACATCGGGTGGTGGGATTGGGAAAGTACCGATTAGATTCGAATCTTTTAGTAGATCCACACTGACATTCTCATACCCAGGGTGTGTCTTTGAAATGAAGGGTGCGTTGCTAGTACGAGCATATGAGTTAAAAAGGGCCAGTTGGTCTACTATAAAAACTTTTCCCTAGTGTGGAAAATGTACTGCATGGAAAAGATTAGATACAACTGCATGCATGGAATCAATCCAGCTAAGGCCAAGTAAGAGGTTGTAATCAAGAGGTGCATCAAAGACCTCAACTTCAACATTGATATATTTTCCTTCTAACGTAATAGGCAATGAGGAGAGTACACCATAGGGTTTAAATATAGAGCCATTGAAGGCTTTGAGCGTGTTGTGTGATTCAATTAAGGGAGGAGAGCCAATGGCTTTCCAATAAGAAACATACATTACACACGTCAAGGCACCCTCATCAATAACGATTCTACAAATGTTCTTGTTTGTGACAACAAATTGTATCTAAAATGCAAGTTGAGAGGATAGCCTTGGAATGTGATCCTCCAGGTCAAAAATTATCAAATTCGTATTCGTAGGGTCAATTCCATCAATATCTTTTAACAATTTGTTTCGTTGAGTGGGACAACTTTTAAGGACTTCGAGAGATGACATCTTAGAAGTTTCTTGTGCCAAATCTTCTACAATACTTTCGAACAATACCCTTTGGGGGAGGGAGAAGAACTGTATCAAGAATCGATCATTCGAGATGAAGAGGACCATTGGGAGATGAAGTTGAGGGAGACTATTGAACCAATAGAGGTGGTGTATCATCAAATTTTTCCTTTGAGGAAGAGTAATCTTTGGCCTGAGTGGTAAGTGTAATGTCATTCTTTCTTGAATCACCTATGCACATAAGTACATAAGAAGTAGTGGAGGGACAGTGTTGGTCGTGAATGACCAATTGGGCCTGTTGTTGGGAAGGGAAAGGTTGGGACAAAATGACAGGTGTGGGAGGTTTCATGGTCCCTTGAAGGAACTTAGTAACCTCGGCCTATCTTGGACAATATTTCATGTAGTGATCATCACCACAGATAAGGAAAGGGTATCGATTTTTGTGCTTATCCTTATCATCAATAGGTTGCGTTTTGGCTTTCTTAGACTGCAGGTTATTTTTATCCTCCTTTTTTTTACCCTGCCCTTTTTTAGATTTATTTTTTCCGGCAGGGGTAGATTGAACGTAGTTCACCTCAGAGGTTTTGTCGATGGAAGGAGTAGGAGATGGAGCATTTTGAACATTAGAAGTAGTATACTTGGGATTGGTGGGAGAGGCTTGTGCGGATTGAGGTTGAGCATGGAAGGTGCCAATCACACCATCAACGACATGAGAAGCAACAGGGGTAGTTGAGGTAGTTGTGGTAGAAGGACGAGGTGCATCAGGGAGAAAATCATAAAGAGTACTTGTTTGTGAATAAACGAGGTTGAGGTATTGAGCATGACTGATCCACTATTCTTCTATGACAACTCCACCCATGGCAATGTCACGAGAGATTGTATTCACAAAGGATTCTGTGAAACATTCTTCCAATAACTGATCGGGAATATTGAGTTTGATCAAATGTCATCTTCGTCTCCACTCATGAATGTGATCGGATATATGAGTGGCCTTATTTTGCTTGAAGGAACTTAAAATCTTGGTTCCTGTTTCATAACGAATTAGCAACTGGTAATGTGTGAGGAAATCCATGGCTAGGGTATTAAAGTTGGTGAAGAAAGCTCATGGTAATTCTATATACCACTTTGTAGCCAAACCCATAAGAGTTCGTTGGAAGAGTCGTAACTGAATGGAATCGTCCATCAAAGAGTTGGACAAACACCAAAGGTGAAAAGTCATGACATGGTTGTTTGGATCATCTCCCGATTTACCATCAAATTTTGGAATGTCGGATGGTATCTTGGTTGGTATAATGGGCCAATGGGGAGAATACAAGATGGGGTCATTCAAGATTATAGACAAGTCAAGAAGATCCAAAGTGGCTAAAAAGGGTAACTATCTATTCACATGAGGATACTAGTGACTTTGGGGAGGAAGTCTTGTCGGTATACCAGTAGGACCGTAACTAGTTTGCATGTGAGGTGAAGGTATTGATAGATTCATATGTGAATGTGGAGGCTTGTAGCCCATAAGGTTGTACTGATTAGGGATGTTCTCTTGAAAAGGGACACTAGTTTGAATGATCGAGCCCCAAATGGGATTGGAAGAATCGAGATATGACTGGCCCGAACTAGGGGGTAGGAAAAGGATACCTTGCGGTTGTTGCCCCCCAGAAGATTGTGGATTTCCCTAGATGAGAAGGTTCCAATACTGGACTAACGATCCTGGAATGTTTTTTCCATAAGGTGGGGTAGGACTTCCAAGCGGGGGTTGTCCTCCAAGCGGGGTTTGTGTTCCAATTTGGTTGTGACCTCCAAATTGAGTTTTCCCCCCAATGTTATATTATCCTCCAACGGGAATATGAAAACCATAAGTGAGTGATGGATTAGAGCCTCCAATAGGATTGGAGCCACTTGGGCCAAATCCTCCCATAAAAGGCAGATAAGACCCTCCGGAGGGGACCTGGGACGGTGTCGAAATGAAACCGACAACAACACTGTATCCAGGAGGGGTAAAAATTCCAAAAACTCTGGATGAAACTTGGGTAGGAATGGGGATGGAGGTATTTAAAGTGTGGTACCCATGAGGAAGGTATGGGACAGGTTTAGACGAAACTAGTGTACCGATGGGAGCTTGGGTAACCACCGTATTCCCAATGGGAATAGTCGTAGCGTTTGGGACCATTGTATAATGGTCCATCTGAAGATGGATCGTCAAGCTAGGACCAACAAATTGTGTGTATGAACCCACAAAAAGATAACAAGTTGTGCTATTAAAGTGATCTAGAGGTATCGTATAAGTAGTAGACGTCTCGGGTAGTTCATAGAGGACAGGTATATCAGCAGCTACACACAAGCCGTAAAGGTCTCGTACCATAGCTGGGGTTCGAAATATGTCAGTGGTCCAAAAAGGATATTCACTTTCTGGGCTGGTAAGAGGTCCTGTTGGTATTCTAGAAGTGTCAAAAAGAAGTTATCCGGAGGAATTCAGTCGGAGAATACGTCTCTCATATCTAGGAGGTATTCGGAAAGTGTCTAGAGAATCAGAAACAATTCGATAATTGTCTAGATAATCATTTCTTTCTGCTTGAGATGATATATTGTCTTGGACCTCATTTTGTTGAGGAGATCCCTCCAATGGGTTAGGAGGCAAGGTCTCAGAAACTTCTAGATCTTCTAGAGGTAGTCCTTGCATCCTATGCAAATGACGTGGAGGGTCAATGTTGGTTGAGCCAAAAATTTTACGGAAAAAATCTATCGCCAATTATGAAAACAAACAACACTCGCTAATAGAATCTAGGAATTAGACCAGGCAAACAAAACCTTCTTATTTCGAAGTCACTAGTTGGTGATGAAATCCAACATCGCGAAGTCAAGACAAGAAGGGGCTAGGACAAATAGGGTGGACAAGTTACATTGATGACCTTCTTAACGAACTTACATCTTGGTGCAAGCTCCCACACATAATCATTAGTATACCCTCCAAGGAGCCTGAGTGAGTCTAGCCAACATCAATTCCAGGTACCATGAAGACTTTCCCCTCCACAGTCACTTCGTGTAAGACACTAAGAAGATAGGAAACTAATGCTACCAATAACAATAGTGATTCCTGGGGAAACAATCGGCAATCCGATCCACACACAAAGGAAGGGTATCTAGCCTGAAATCAACTTGAGAGGCTTCCACTCATTAATGTGGGTATACCTTCAAGCAACCCCCATAATACATGTAATCTCTACACTGAGATCAACAAAGCAGGGTGAGTAACTCTGCCAATCCTAATGCGACCTCAGGTTTGACCCTTGTGTGAGAAGGGATTCCCAGGACAAAATGTTGCAAATGGAATTAAATTCTACCTATTACAAGATGCTATTGTCTATTTTTTTCTTTGGAGAGTGTGTCTCATAGCCTATTCCAAATCTCTAGCTTAGCTAATATTGGTGTAAAAGATCCCTAGAAAATAAAAGTTACTATTTTTTTTTTAGATTTCACAATGTTTTTTAAGAGCTATTGTTACTCAAGAGGGAGATGGGAATGAAACCAATGTTGTGTAGGACCTTGACCCAATAATATGAAAATAGAAATGAATAATGCAAATTTTCATTCAATGAACTCTATCTACAACAGGGAGAAGGTATTTCTGGAATGGTGTAAGCTACTAAATATACTTTCTTTTTCTTAAATGGACACAAATGCAAACAACCAAAAAATAATGCAGTTTCTCAATGTTCTCTTCTTTTGGATGCAATAAATTTTCCTTATATATGATTATTCAAAAGAATAAGTGACTTTAAATTCTTCCTTTCTAAAACTAGATCAGGGGTATGAAGAAGAAAGGACAAGTAATCCAAGAAACATTATGCACTCAACAAACACCCAAATCAAACTTTCAATGGAGATAAAAGAAAAAAATGACAAGAAAGTGTTCCTTCAAATGTAAATGAAAAATGAATTCCCAATGATCAAGCAATCCAGAACACGTAATTAGTCCAAAATGTTGAATCCAATCAAAGACGTTTAATCGAACAAGCACTCATAAACAAGCTCAGATATTATACCCTTATTGATAAAAATCAAAGACCAAAACTGGAAAAAGATTAAAAGAGAGGTATTCAATCTCTAAAACCAATCAACAACAAGTTAAACTTCCAGAAAACAGTTAAGGCCTGACAACAAAAGTCCCTCCCAGCTAATCAAAGAAAAACAGGGATTAACTGAGGCGAAAACCCAACTCAAAAAATTTCATAGGTGCCATTGCATCCTAATATCACATTACAATGTGGATATCAAGAATTTCCGTAGGCCAGAAACAGATAGGGTGCAGAAAGTCCACATTGAAGAAAATAGCTAGGGTGTGGAAATTGAATCTTTCTGCATGCTATGTATAGGGTACAGTGCGAAAGCGTCTATAAATAAAGAAATTTTGAGAAGAGGGTAAAGGATATAAATGAAATTTCAAATCCAGAGAGTCTGAGTGGATCTCCCATAGACTCAACGACTGATTGCAAGTAAAATGATAGGTTAAAAGAAAATGGCCAAAAAAAAACCACAATCAAGTTGTATCCCTAGTGGAGTTGCCAATTTTGTTATTATATAAATCAGTGAATGTGGATATAAACTAATCTCCTTATATCCACCTGGATATAGAACAAAACAAGATAGGACATCACACTTTCCCTAAGTTTCTACCATTGAATTTACTACCAAAGAAGGAATAGATGACATACCTTTAGATATCACTTCCTTAAATCTCTCTTGTCCCTGCTTTGCTCAGGTGCTCTTGTGATATTGGATCTGCAATGACACAAACCAACCAAAGTGAAAGAAACAATTATAGATTCAATGGAGACCTAAACATGTGATCAAGGAATCATGTATTAAAACAATAATGAGTTTATGGGAAAGAAACATGTCACCGTATCATATTAAGTAAAAGTGGAAGATACAACCAAATTTCCTTGATGTCGCAAGTTCTATTTCGATGTTCCTTTGTTCCAACACAAACATACACTTTCTTTGAATTTGTATGAATATGGTCCACAAATTTTTGATTAAAAAATGGAGGCCTCAATCATCAGTTGTAATAGGATCCTTCACACAGTCTTCAACCTATTCTTTCAGCAATTCTTTGCTCAATCTTTCTTAACCTTTTCCATGAGAAACCCATCATTATATAGGATAAGGTGAAGTGGTTACAAGGATGAGGATGATCCCACCAAATCATAGAAGTCAGTAAGATCAAAACCATATGAATGCCACCTCACATTCTAGAAGATTCCCCTTATAGAAACTTCGTGAAACTTCTTCCTTTCGTTATCTTTAAACATCGTCACACCTTGCCTATATAGAAGCATGCGGAAATCTCGTGAACCATGCATAGAGAAGCCTACAGAAATAAAGGATTTCCTCACTATGTACCACTGTCTATCTGCGACGTCATTCTAAAAATATGCCTTGTAGGGAAGGAACTTAGTCATTTTTCTCATGTAAAATATTGTTTTGAGAGCCTAAACACATTCCTGTAGGGTTATCATCAGAGTGACCAAAATAATGTGTAACTGTTAATACTAAGAGGGGGATGAATCAGTATCAAGTACAATTTAAAACCTTTTTCAATTTATACTTAAACCATTCAACTATATCCAATGAGCAATGAACAATAGTATAAGAGTTACACCAATACACCATAATACA
>JZKD02S0394060.1:90685-112751 GCA_000966675.3 Picea glauca | reverse complement strand
AAAATTTCTTTTCAGTGAATGACTTGGTTAAGATGTCTACAACCTATTGCTCTGTGGGGTAGTACTGCAGTGAAATGAATCTATCATGGATCATCTCACGGATGTAATTCATGTGATGAACTTCCCATCTGTGAGAAGTGACAATGGCCAAAACTAGTCGAATGGAGTCCATTTTTGCAATAGGTGCAAATGTCTCTATGTAGTCTATGCCATGTACCTGTGAGTATCCTTTTGCGACAATTCAAGATTTGTACTTTCTGATCTCACCATCTGCAGAAATATTTGTTCAATATATCCATCGGCATCGAACAAGCTTTCTTCCTTTCGGAAGTGGAACCAAGTGCAATGTGTTGTTGTCCATAAGAGCAGAGTACGCTTCATCCATGGAAACCTCCCAGAGTAGGTTTCCAGCAGCCTCAGAGTGTGACTTTGGATTTGAACCAAGTGACATATAGAAATGTATGGGCATAAAATGTTTTGTAGCATCCAGGGATTGAGGATCCCCAAAAAACTATGATCTATTTCTTCTTGTATCCGTAGGATCACCGACTAGTTCACCCGCATCTTGCAGGGTTTTCTCTGCCCAAGTTGGAAACTGAGTTGGAGAAGACATGACCTAATCCTCATCCTCTATATCAGACCCAAAAGGATTCTCTGATGTCTACTCTAAAGTGCTCGAATAATTTTTTGACTCCTCCTCATCAGTGACAACAAGCGGTTCCTCGGTAGGGACTTCTGAAAAATCATGCAGTGATTCTTCTTCAAACTTCACACTTCGAGCTAGAATGAAATTTTCAGTGTGAGAGTCTAGAAATATATATCCTTTGACACCTTTAGGATATCCAAAAAATATTCATTCAACACATTGAGGCTCCAAATCCTTCCTCTTATCTGTTGGAATGTGAGCCCATGCTCGTGAACCAAAAATACAAAAGTGCGACACTTTCGGTTTCTTACCGGTCCAACATTCAAAAGGAGTGGTTCCTTTGAGTGATTTGTGAGGAAATTGGTTCTGAATGTATGCTGCACAATTAATATCTTCAGCCCATATCTTGGGAGCTAATTATTTTGACTGTAGCATACAATTGACCATCTCTTTTAAGGACCGGTTTTTCCTCTCTGCAACACCGTTTTGTTGTGGTGTATATGGCACTGTGTGTTGTAGTTGTATACCTACATCAATAAAAAGTTTCTGCACTTATTTGTTGACATAATACCCCCCATTATCAGTATGGAGTATCTTAATATTACACCCAGACTCATTTTCAGCAAGTGCTTTAAATTCTATAAGGCATTCAAATACTTTCGATTTTAATTTCAAAAAAAATACCCAAGTAAAGCGAGAGAAATCATCTATGAAGGTGAGTACATATCGAGCCTTACTAATTGAAGGCTGAAGGAATGGGCCCATGATGTCACTTTGAATCATTCCAAGAGGTGAAAAATCTCTCTGTTCCTTCCCTTTGTCAAACTTTTTGTCTGGATGCTTGCCAAGAATGCATCCTTGACATACACCGCTTTTGAATTTAATAGCTGGCAATCCTTCTACCATGTTTTCCTTGCTGAGTTGATGCAAGTATTTATAGTTTATATGGACAAATATTTCATTCCATAACATTTTGATATCATTATATTTTGAAATAAATATAGTGCTAATAGATTTAGGAACAAAGTGGGAGAAGAAATACAAACGAGAACCGTGATCTGCAATTCCATGTGCAAGTTGTGAGCCTGTGGAAATGTTGATAATCACTGCGGAGTCTGGAGTGAAATCCACCTTCATTACATATATGGAATGAGTGATATGATATATAGAGAGAATATTTTTGGATAGTGAGGGAACATGAATCACATTTGTGAATCATCCCCCTTCAAGATCAACAATTCCTTCTCCGCACACATTTGCGGGTGTGGCATATCCCAAGTAAATTGGGGATCTGGTGCTTTCCTCGATGGAGGAAAATTCATCTTTTGATGCAGACATATGGTTAAATGCACATGAATCAAGGATACAATATGATGGAGTGGATGTGACAGACATTAAAGCATGACCATCTCATTCTCTCCCTCCCGTTTTGTTATCATCTTTCTTCTTTGCATTTTCGAGCACCGTGAGATTGTGTTGCTGCAATTGCTTAGCCATCTCATCGATAGTCTTCCTCATGCAATTTTCTTTGGGATGAAAAACTTTGGAATAGTAGATGCAAATTGTTATTTTCTTCTTCTTCTTACCCTTAGGCTCAGAAGATTTATCTGATTATTGTGCAGATCTCTCCTTCTTCGATTTAGGAAATTTACCCGTTCCTTTTTTCTTATGTTTTCCACTGCTCTTTGGAGCATTAGTAGCTGCAAGTGTTTGGTTCTTGGAATGCTTCATGGAACCCATTTGGACTAAATTATCTTTCTCCTGAGTCAATTCTGCAATGAAATCATTAAATGGAGGCATTTTCCATTTTTCCTGAGTCAATTTAGATGCTTGAAAAGATGACACAAATATGAAATATTCAAGGCCTAATTTCGAGAGAATTGAAAGGATGAGTTGTTCTTCCTCTTTCATGGCTCCACATGCATTATGTTCAATGAGGAGGGATTTGAACTTGGTGAATAATTCTTGTAGGTTTCTGAAATGAATTGGA
Source organism: Picea glauca (assembly GCA_000966675.3). Classification (NCBI taxonomy): domain Eukaryota; kingdom Viridiplantae; phylum Streptophyta; class Pinopsida; order Pinales; family Pinaceae; genus Picea; species Picea glauca. The sequence continues at coordinate 110,115 of JZKD02S0394060.1, read as the reverse complement.
ATTAGGGATTTGAGTTCATTCTCTAGTTGATGCACTCTCATTGCATCCTCCTTGCCGAATAGTCCTTCCAATGTGGTCCAGACCACATCGGGAGTAGTGGCTCTACTGACATGAAAGAGGATATCTATGGAAAATGATTGGAATATCATCCCAATTTCTTCATCTAATTTATTGAAATAATTTATCTTCTCCACTGCAGCAGTCATTTCTTTCTTCGTTCCCATTGTTACCCAGTAAAGCCCTTTGCTTCGGAGGAGTAGAGAGATCTATGTCTTCCATTCAAAGTAATTGAAAGGATTTAGAATGAGTTTTGTGGGCTGAGAGAGATGATACATTTCTTCTTTATTCACCTCTTTATGATCTATACCTACAAATAAAACCATGTACAATCCACTAGATTCAATCTAGCTCTGATACCATGTAGAATTCCTGCAGAAACCCCAATAAATCTAGAATTCTGGTTAAATTGAACACAAACAATTTGTTGATATTCAAGAGATGAGAGAAATTTTTTTCTCCATAAATCAGAGAATTATATTAATCAAAATGAATATACATGAGAAAACATCCTCAAAAAGAAGAGAGGAGGTGAATATATAGAATTTCCAACATAGAAATTCTAGTAAAAAAAGCTAGAAATAGCTAAAATAGGTGTCATAAGCTAAGGGAGACCACATAGTTCGACTTAGACCACTAAAGATACATGTCACACACTCATTAATTTCCAAAATATTCAAGTGATGCACATTATCTCACTTAATCTCACTTAATTGACAAGAGAAGCAATTCCAACTCACTTAACTGACCCGAAATAGTAGTTACTAATAATAGTAATGGAAAAAATCATTAATTAAGGAATACATATCTCACTCAAAGAGGAGGTACACATTCCCCAATAATAGATGAGTTTTTTCATGGGGGATTTGTAATAAATCATGAATAAATCAAGAAAATCAAGAATAAATCGAGAAAATCAAGAACCAGGAGTTGAGTCTTGATCTAAAATTAGCAGTTTTGCCTAAAATCTAGGGATGAGGTGCCATTCCTCTCTATGTGGCCAAATTAGGTGAAATACAGTGTAAATGAATGTATTAACCAAGATCTAGGAATCTAAGCTAGGTATAAAATAATGTAAGTTAGGGTTACTCTCCAACACTCTCTTAGTCTTGAAAAATTCTATTTATACAAAATTACCAATCTTAAGACGGTTGGTGATTTCCTAATTCCTAGTGACTAACTATTTGTTAAAATTATATCAGAAACCGTTTGCATGATCTTCTTCATTTTTCTGTTTTCTTGGAAGTAAAGATCTTCCAAATGATACTTTTATTTTGTTGATGGCTCTCCTTATTTTGATCCAATACATTCAATGCATCTCTCCAGGAACTGTGTAAAATGTTTGGGGGGTACTGGAAGGTCTTTTGCTTCTTGCAGATAAACATTTCTCTGTATCTTAGAAAGACTGTCTTCAACTCCTTTATCTGCAAAATTTATCGACTGCAATTTTAAGTTGGGCTCAACTAACAACCTGTCTATTAGGCTGACATCCATTTCTCTTAGCCGTGAAATTTATGTTTGAATTTCACTCAAATTTTATCTAAAATTTAATTGATGTCTTACGATATTTATCTGTCCCAGAAGTCCTGTACAATTGCCTTTTCCAATGTTCAACGTTCCTTTGTCTAAAAGATCAAAAAAATCTTTGCAATCATCTCTGATTTCCTTGACTATTCTTTTGTTTTCAGTTATGCTGGTTTCCCATAGCTTGAGCATGATGTCGCCTTTGATCTGCTCTAAGTCTGATATTTTCGTAGCTTTGGATGTCTCTTCATTTTCTGAATATATGATTACCTTTTGGAGAGTAACCCTTGCTGCTTTGGCTTCTTTTTCCTTCAGGATAATATTATCGAAGGCATTGTCTACTTCCTAGAAGTAACTCTGAATAATCTCTATCTTGGAAATCAATTTCTGTTGTTCCACTTCTATTTTTGAATGTATTTCCAGTGACTGCACCTGGAAAGATTTTTTATCTATGACCTGACCTTCCATCGAATTTAACCTAGCCTATAAATGTTCTGCATGATCCTTTTGTTGAGCAACCTGTACCTGACTTGCTTGTATCTTTCGGTTCATTTCGTCCAGGGTTGTTTTGAGTGATTGAATTTCTAGCCTTTCGACAACCCTAGTTTGCTCCAAGATTTTACTCACCTCTTCTCTGATTTTCTCCTCAGCATTCTTTAACTAATCTTGTAATTGAGCTATCATGTTATCACTCTTCTTTATCCTTGTTCTCATGTTTCCCATGGTAAAAAAGTTTGTTGTTTCCATGGCTCCCATGGAACCTGTTTTCTCTGTAGTGAAATCCTCCTCCTCTAAATTATGTCCATCTATCGGGACTTTATGATTTTTAACCCTATTCCCCTCCTTCTTATGCATGTATTGTTTCAGAATGGATTTCCTTTTTCTGCTGAAAAAATAATTAGAAGGAGGAATCTCATCTATGGGGATAGAGGTGAGGTCATCAACAAATAGAGCTCTTGTCTGTGGGAATCCAAAAGCAGACTGTAAGGGGTTTAAGGAAGCTATAGGACTTCCTAGATCTATAGATCCTTTCCCTCATATTTCCTTATACGTATTGACATCAATACTAGGTGACGAAGGGGGCTTAAGCTTACTGGACTTGGGTGGTCTCTTGGACCTTTTCTCTACTTCGGTCTCTACCTTTTTTGTCTATAAGGTCTCTTTGATTGGAGGGGGCCTTTCGGTATCCTGTGGGATTTTCTTTGGATTAACCTTCTTCTTTTCTTCCTGTTTGAAGCCTGGGGGAACAATTTATTGGTCCTGGGAGAGGATGATTTCTTCTCCTTGCAGTACTTGGGTTAGACCACTCCATCTATGTTTCTGAAAGGTTTGAATGCTAGTTTGCAGGTTAGACGACATTGTTTGTACTCGTTCCAACACCTCTTTATAAGTTTTAGTCCCCTTGAACATGTCATCCCAAGCGGACTCCTCATGTTCATATGCTCTCATATTGTATCATATTAAGTGTTTGTTCACTAGTTGATAAGGGTCATGCCTTTTGTACTAAATATTTAACAATTTTACTTCTTCAAGCGCTTCTGCTTCCACCTTGGAATGGCCTAAATTTTGTAATGAAAATTTCCTAATGTGCACAGGGAATATTGGCCAGGACTTCTTTTGAGACGCCTTTAGCTCTATTCCAATATCGCCTTTCACTATTTGGTTTGCCACTTACCTACACACCAATCTATCTGGGAGGAACTTTGGAAGTGCATGAGGGGGAGTTGAGCACCCATAAACCCTAATGTAGGAGAAACTTTCTTCAATGAACCAGTCTTCTATTGGCTTGAGATTTTTTGAAACCGTTTCAGAGATGCGTGAGGAGGGTCACAGACGAAAAACATTTTATGCATTGGTATTACCGCGAAATGACAAATTTCGTAAAACAATTTTTTTGTGTTTTTTTCCCACAGCTTAGAGTGGTACTCGTGAATGGGTTCAAGGTAGGTTATGGTCCAACTCCATTTCATCAGGGGAAATGGATTCATAAGACAAATTGCATCCATGATATATGTCGACATGTAAAATGCCACTGGTTGACCTCGGGATGTTGCAGCTTTGTAATCTGAAACCCCTTTGGCTATGTTATCAGATAAAATATTGTCCCAGTTGAAACTAAATCCTTCTGATGCTTCCTCTAAAAAGGGCACCCATTCTGCGGGGAAATGACATGGATTCTTTTTTCCAAAGAGTCTGCACAACATCATGGCTACATAAACCATGTACTCGTTCAAAGAAGTTGTGGCGTAAATTCTGTGGGTATCTGCCCTAAATTTTGATGGACATATCCACCAACCTTTGATTAAATCAGGGTAAGTTTTGTCTTCCTCAGTGCATTCCTTTCTCTGAAATTCAACTATAAATTCAACATTGTAAATGAATTTAGGATTGGGTAGAGTTTGTACATAACCTGGATATGTTCAGGTCTGAATGCGCCGATGATAACCCCTTGGTAATTTAAAATGCTTCTTGTTGGAATATAAACCTTCTCTAAAGCCCAACTGATCATGTCGTTGTATTCCATGAGCCATGGGCATGTTGCAATCTTGTGAAGTTCTGATTATGCTATGTCCCAAAGGTGATTATCATAATCGTTAAGGGAATTTTTTATCTCGTAATCCAGATTTTCATAGATTTGTCTCCATGATTTGATCGAGTCGATAACATGTGGCATGGTGTCAGATATGACATCTCCCTCTAGGCTGGAAAACTCAGTTATATCTTCACTTTTCTTGGATCCCTTCTTTGGTGCCATGTCTTTCGTATTGAAACAAGAACTTGTCACGAAAGAGAGGTGTGTAAGCTCGACTGGATGAGAATTACTCCTAATATAAAGGGAGAGAATAAGTTTCAAAACAAAGACCTTTAATTTTCTTTTAGCTCATTTTATGGTGAAAGTACTGACACATCTGCCAAGAATTTAATACCTTTAATGCAGAGAATAATTCTGAGATAAACATTTGTGTCACAGAAATCACCATCTATCTATTATTAATGTGGCCGTATTTTTGCAATTCTAAAATCAAAATTCAAAAGATCTTGTTTGACGGAAACCGAAAAAGAAAGTACCTAAGAAGTTTAATTACCATTAAATGTATTTTTAAAACAAAGTTAGTTCTCTTTAAACATTGGTATTGAGTCGGGACATCTCATTTTGGGGTTTCGGGGATCACGCTTACATGAGGTATGTCACCACTAAACCCCGAATCCCAAAATCGTAATGGGATTAGTTTTAGGCCTTAACTTAGGTATTGAGTCGGGACTTCACGTTGCAGGGTTTCAGGGATCACGCTTACATGAGGTATGTCACCACTAAACCCCGAATCTTGAAATCATGATGTGATTAGTTTTAATTAATTAGGATTAAGACTGACTTCCACTTCTTTCGGAAAATTGGGAATCAGGATTTCGCAATTCAAAACGTATTGAAAACGTATTGTTCTGAGTAAACTCGAATCCCGAAAGGTTAAAAGATGGTTAATTAACTCCTTTAGGGTTTTAATTTATTGCGATTAAAAGTACTTTACAGAACGTTTGTCTAGACTTTAATAACACTTGAGATTTCTGTCTTTTATTATAACAAAGAAATGATATCATTTCGGGACTTCGGTAATGGTCTTTTTGGACTGATAGCAAGGATTATACCTTATGAAAATTCGAATCCTGAAAGACAAAAGTTTTAGTTTTAGAGGTAAAACATTTAAAAACTTGTTTCAACACATTGAAGGGCCCATACAAGACTAAAACCTTACCTCTTCCAGTTCGCTAAACAAAGGAAGAGGCACTTACCGAAGGTGAGTCATATCGAGCATGTGTTACCCTCCTCGAGCTTGTTAAATTAAAAATAGGTACTCGTCTATCTAGATGGGGGGAAAAATTGAAAGAAGCAAGCCAAGCAGTTTTTGAGAACACTACCAGTAACTCTTACGATCTCCCTTGAACACAACACTTTGTCTTTACATGCATTTTGATCCACTGAACATATGCACTGAGCTAATCCTATGAGTTTCGTTTCCTCCTTTGGGTCACCTGACGAAAGTCACAACATCCACTGCATCATCAAGTTTTTGTCCATGTCAAGTTTTTGTTGTTGTGCCTCAGTGTTCAAGGGAAGTATCTTCCTCAAGAGTCATCCATCACAAATATCCTGTTTCAATACCTATGTCAGTCCATGTTCATTTGATCTTCCAATTAAATCTCTATGTCAGTTTCGTGTCATTGATGGGGGATACATCAAGGCCCTCCTTCAACGAGTCTATTCCTGTCGACTTCGACACATTATCCAGGAACTAGACTTAGAAGCCAGTTAGTACTTTGGGACCTGCATGTCTCAATGGCATGGCTCCTCACATCCGACAGTGGGCTTACACCATTGACCCCTGATTGGATGCTTCCACGGATATTCAACTTCATCTAATTCATTCACATTCGTCGGAATGTACTAGAGTACCTTGGGAATCATTGACATCAATGATGATCTCCCTCACGCTTGTTAACGGTTTACATCATTGACTGTTAATCAAGTGGTTTCTGTCATGTTCGACATTATGACATCTATTCACATGGTTAGTTTTGTACTACATCAGGATGGGTAAGAATACCCTGGGTTGAATTTTTCACTCTTATGTATACTTTGCCCAGGTTGCAAAGGAGTTCTTTTGAACTATGACACATATAATGTTACATAGATCCACTTTGTATTGGTCATGGCTATGTCTCGTCATTTCGTAGATCCACTATGTATTATTCATGGCTAGGATGAATTCAGGTCATGGGAGTATAGATCCACATTGTATCTTCAATGGCTATACCTTTTATCAATATAATTATGGATCTGTAGTGTATTTTATGGCGGCCATACCTACAAAGTCTTTATCTCTCAAGCATAAGTATGCATGCCTTGGGTTTGAAGCATGTTATAATATTTGCTTGATGGTTGTGTGCATCTTTTTCCAGCCTCTCCGTGTCCATACCCTTGCTCTAAAAAGTATACAAAGTACTTCAGTCATCATCGTCTTCTGACTTCGCACTTTGGGAGGCAATCTGTTACACATCAAAATTACTCATTGCAATGATGGATAAAGGTCGTCATTATAAATATTGCAAGTGTCACATGTTGGTTGCAAGTGTCTCTAGTGTCACAAACATCACACTGCCTATGTCATCTCCTTAAAAACATCGTAAGGACACTAAGACACCTCAAAGACTAGTTTGGAAGAAGAGAAATTAGTTGACAGGAAGTACAAACCTTTTTGCATTGAAAGAACCACTAAAAAATGAATTTTGGAGAGGAGAACTCCCCTACCCACTGTCAAGGAGTGTTGGCGCTCCCTGAGCCTCTTTGGGGGAGTGTTTGAGTGCCCTGTGCACCCTTTTGGGGGAGCGCTACCCTTTTCTGAGAAAGTTTTGGGTTTGTTGAGACAAATAAGGGAAGAATCCCTCAATTCCTGAAGGTAGTTGGATTTGAATAGATGGTCAAGGCACTATCTTAGGGAAGATCCTCAACTGAAGGAGAGGAATCCTCAACTTTCTCTCAAGTGGTTGGACCTCTCCAAGGTTATATAAGGAGGCCTTCTCATGGTCAAAGGTACAATGGAGATTGAGAATTATATCAAACTTATGATCTCATGAGTGAGATGTCATTAAAGCAATCAATGGAGATTACTTGAGAAAAGGGGTTGGAAAAGGAGAACTGGAAGAAGATGTTGCACCTTCATTCAAAGGATTGTAAGTACTTTTACTTGTTCTCATTAATAATAAATGCTTGGCCTGTTTCTTTCAAACTTATGTTTGTTCCACTTGGGTTTGTCTACAATAGATGGACCTATGTTTGAGCTAATCTTAGTAGAGTAGGAATTCTTTTGTACCTTTGTTTGTTTTACAGGACCTATCAGGGAGCTCATGATTGAATCTCAACCAAGACTTTGCAAGGACAAACGTCGCTAATAAGGTACATATATTTCTCCTTCTCTTTCATTTTTTAGCTTGATTAGATCTAAAAGGAAGTCAGTGTCCATGCTAAGAACTTTTCTATCTTGGCCTTAGTAGTCTAGAGACCAAGAGGGAATCCACTTGTCTGCAGGGGGATTCACCTACAACACTTTCTTTGTAGTTCTTTTTCCTTTATGTGTGTGTTTTCCTTTTGAGTAACCTTCATCATTTATATTTTTCTTATGAGGACATTTGTTAGAAAAATGAACAATACCATCACCATTAAAACAAATTAAAGGAAACTTACCTCTATACCTACCATTGGTTCTCTTGTTCAATATTTTGTTGAAGTTGGACACTTCTTCATCATCTTCCGAGACGTCATTGTTGTTGCTATATTCTTCTTGTTCCTTTTTCTTTTTCTTTGATATTTTGGATGCTTTGAAGGCTTCTTCTTTTACATATGGATTTTCTTGTTCAGTTCTCATTTCATATGCTGTCAATTCCATGCAGTTCATCCATGCGTATTGATTTTAGATCCGATATTTCTTCTAGTGTTGATATCTTAGGGTTAAATCTCATAGGAAGAGATCATAGTACCTTTTGAACAATTAAAAATTCTTCAAGTTCTTCTCCCAATTCTATGATTGCATTCACTATTTCATCGACTCGTAAGAAGTAGGTGGAAATATTATGATCTTCCTTTATTTTTAGTTGTTCGAACTGACCTCTATAAGTTTGAAGCTTTGCTTCTTTGAATTTTTTATCTCCTTCATAAATATTTTGAAGCTTGTCCCAAATATCTTTAGCGTATTTACAATGTGCAACTTTGGTGAATACCGTATCACTAAGACCATTCAAAAGTGCATTTTTGGATTTGGAATTATTCTCACCGAGTTTCATTGCTTTGCCATTTGTTGGTGGAACTGCTGGTGTTGTGTATCCATCTACAATTGATTGCCAAACTTGAAATCCCTATGCCTGTACATATGTCTTCATCCTTATGCTCCAAAAAACATACTTTTGTCCATCAAACCGTGGTATTCCATTTTTATACAAGTTGGTACTTTCCATGATCTACCTTTCAATGGCTAAACTAATTTATGAAGGAACTTGCTCTGATACCAATTGTTGGATTACTCAGAGGGAGGGTGAATCAGTAATAGTAGTGACTAATAATAGTAACGGAAAAAATCATTAATTAAAAAATAAATCTCTCACTCAAAGAGGAGGTACACATTCCCCAATAATAGATGAGTTTTTCCATGGGGGGTTTGGAATAAATCATGAATAAATCAAGAAAATCAAGAATAAATCGAGAAAATCAAGAACCGGGAGTTGAGTCTTGATCTAAAATTAGCAGTTTTCCCTAAAATCTAGGGATGAGGCACCATTCCTCTCTATGTGGCCAAATTAGGTGAAATAAAGTGTAAATCAATGTATTAACCAAGATCTAGGAATCCAAGCTAGGTATAAACTAATGTAAGTTAGGGTTATTCTCCAACACTCTCTTAGTCTTGAAAAATTCTATTTATACAAAATTACCAATCTTAAGACGGTTGGTGATTTCCTAATTCCTAGTGACTAACTATTTGTTAAAAATATATCCAAAACCGTTTGCATGATCTTCTCCATTTTTCTGTTTTGTTGGAAGTAAAGATATTCCAAATGATACTTTTATTTTGTTGATGGCTCTCCTTATTTTGATCCAATACATTCAATGCATCTCTCCGGGAACTGTGTAAAATTTTTGGGGGCTTCTGGAAGGTCTTTTGCTTCATGCAGATAAACCTTTCTCTGTATCTTAGAAAGACTATCTTCAACTCCTTTATCTGCAAAATTTATCGACTGCAATTTTAAGTTGGGCTCAACTAACAACCTGTCTATTAGGGTGACATCCATTTCTCTTAGCCGTGAAATTTCTGTTTGAATTTCACTCAAATTTTATCTAAAATTTAATTGATGTCTTACGATATTTATCTGTCCCAGGAGTCCTGTACAATTTCCTTTTCCAATGTTCAACGTTCCTTTGTCTAAAAGATCAAAAAACTCTTTGCAATCATCTCTGATTTTCTTGACTATTCTTTTGTTTTCAGTTATGTTGGTTTCCCATAGGTTGAGAATGATGTCGCCTCTGATCTTCTCTAAGGCTGATATTTTCGTAGCTTTGGATGTCTCTTGATTTTCTGAATATATGATTACCTTTTGGAGAGTAACCCTTTCTTCTTTGGCTTCTTTTTCCTTCAGGTTAATATTATCGAAGGCATTGTCTACTTCTTGGAAGTAACTCTGAATAATCTCTATCTTGGAAATCAATTTCTATTGTTCCACTTCTATTTTTGAATGTACCTCCAGTGACTGCACCTGGAAATATTTTTTATCTATGACCTGACCTTCCATCGAATTTAACCTAGCCTGTAAATGTTCTGCATGATCCTTTTGCTGAGCAACCTGTACCTGACTTGCTTGTATCTTCCGGTTCATTTCGTCCAGGCTTGTTTTGAGTGATTGAATTTCTAGCCTTTCGGCAACCCTGGTTTGCTCCAAGATTTTACTCACCTCTTCTCTGATTTTCTCCTTAGCATTCTTGAACTGATCTTGTAATTGAGATATCATGTTATCACTCTTCTTTATCCTTGTTCTCATGTTTCCCATGGTAAAAAAGTTTGTTGTTTCCATGACTCCCATGGAACCTACTATCTCTGTAGTGAAATCCTCCTCCTCTAAATTATGTCCATCTATCAGGACTTTATTCTTTTTAACCCTATTCCCCTCCTTCTTATGCATGTATTGTTTCACAATGGATCTCCTTTTTCTGCTGAAAAAATAATCAGAAGGAGGAATCTCATCTATGGGGATAGAGGTGAGGTCGTCAACAAATAGAGATCTTGTCTGTGGGAATCCAAAAGTGGATTGTAAAAGAGTTAAGGAAGTTATAGGACTTCCTAGCTCTATAGATCCTTTCCCTCATATTGCCTTATACGTATAGACATCAATACTAGGTGACGAAGGGGGCTTAAGCTTACTGGACTTGGGTGGTCTCCTAGACCTTTTCTCTACTTCGGTCTCTGCCTTTTTTGTCTATAAGGTCTCTTTGATTGGAGGGGGCCTTTCGGTATCCTATGGGATTTTTTCGGGATTAACCTCCTTCTTTGCTTCCTGTTTGAAGCCTAGGGGGACAATTTCTTGCTCCTGGGAGAGGATGATTTCTTCTCCTTGCAGTACTTGGGGTAGACCACTCCATAAATGTTTCTGAAAGGTCCAAATGCTAGTTTGCAGGTTAGACGACAATGTCTGTACTCATTCCAACACCTGTTTATAAGTTTTAGTCCCCTTGAACGTGTCATCCAAGGGGACTCCTCATGTTCATATGCTTTCATATTGCAGTGTATTAAGTGTTTCTTCACTAGTTGATTAGGGTCATTCCTTTTGTACTCAATATTTAACAATTTTACTTCATCAAGTGCTTCCTCTTCCACCTTGGAATGGCCTAAATTTTTTAATGAAAATTTCCCGATGTGCACAGGGAAGATTGGCCAGGACTTCTTTTGAGCCACCTTTAGCTCTATTCCGATACCACCTTTCACTATTTGGTTTGCCACTTCCCTACACACCAATCTATCCATGAGGAACTTTGGAAGTGCATGAGGGGGAATTGAGAACCCATAAACCCTAATGTAGGAGAAACTTTCTTCAATGAACCAGTCTGCTATTGGCTTGATATTTTTTGAAACTGTTTCAGAGATGCGAGGAGGGTCACAACCGAAAAACATTTTATGTATTGGTATTACCATGAAATAACAAATTTTGTAAAATGGTTTTTTTGCGTTTTCTTCCCACAGCTCAGAGTGGTACTCGTGAATGGGTTCAAGGCAACTTATGTTCCAACTCCATTTCATCGGGGGAAATGGATTCATAAAACAAATTGCATCCATGATATATGCTGACATGTAAAATTCCATTGGTTGACCTCGGGATGTTGTAGCTTTGTAATCCGAAACCCCTTTGTCTATGTTATCGGATAAAATCTTGTCCCAGGTGAAACTAAATCCTTCTAATGCTTCCTCTAAAAAGTGCACCCATTCTGCGGGGAAATGACAGGGATTCTTTTTTCCGAAGAGTTTGCACAACATCATGGCTACATAAACCATGTACTCGTTCAAATAAGTTGTGGCGTAAATTCTGTGGGTATCTGCCCTAAATTTTGATGGACATATCCACCATCCTTTGATTAAATTAGGGTAAGTTTGGTCTTCCTCAGTGCATTCCTTTCTCTAAAATTTAGCTATAAATTCGGCATTGTAAATGAATTTAGGATTGGGTAGAGTTTGTATATAAACTGGATATGTTCAGGTCTGAATGCACCGATGATAAACCCTTGTTCATTTAAAATGCTTCTTGTTGGAATATCAACCTTCTCTAAAGCCTAACTGATCATGTCGTTGTATGCCATGAGACATGGGTATGTTGCAATCTTGTGAAGTTCTGATTCTGCTATGTCCCAAAGGTGATTATCAGAATCGTTAAGGGAATTTTTTATCTCGTAATCCAGATGTTCATAGATTTATCTCCATGATTTGATCAAGTCGATAACATGTGGTGTGGTGTCAGATATGACATCTCCCTCTGGGCTGGAAAACTCAGCTATATCTTCACTTTTCTTGGATCCCTTCTTTGGTGCCATGTCTTTCGTATTGAAATGAGAACTTGTCATGGAAGGGAGGTGTGTAAGCCTGGATGGATGTGAATTACTCCTGATAGAAAGGGAGAGAATAAGTTTCAAAACATAGACCTTTAATTTTCTTTTAGCTCATTTTATGGTGAAAGTATTGACGCAGCTGTCGAGAATTTAATACCTTTAATGCAGAGAATATTTCTGAGATACGCATTTGTGTCACATAAATCACCATCTGTCTGTTATTAATGTGTCCGTATATTTGCAATTCTAAAATCAAAATTCAAAAGATCTCGTTTGAAGGAAACCGAAAAAGAAAGTACCTAAGAATTTTAATTAGCATTAAATGTATTTTTAAAACAAAGTTAGTTCTCTTTAAACATTGGTATTGAGTCGGGACTTCTCATTTCGGGGTTTCGGGGTTTCGGGGATCGTGCTTACATGAGGTATGTCACCACTAAACCCCGAATCCCGAACTCATGATGGGATTAGTTTTAGGCCTTAACTTCGGTATTGAGTTGGGACTTCACGTTTCAGGGTTTCGTGGATCATGCTTACATGAGGTATGTCACCACTAAACCCCGAATCCCGAAATTGCGATGTGATTAGTTTTAATTAATCAGGATTAAGACTGACTTCCACTTCTTTCGGAAAATCAGGAATCGGGATTTCGCAATTCAAAATGTATTGAAAACGTATTGTTCTGAGTAAACCCGAATCTCGAAAGGTTAAAAGATGGTTAATTAACTCCTTTAGGGTTTTAATTTATCACGATTAAAAGTACTTTACAAAAAGTGTGTCTAGACTTTAATAACACTTGAGCTTTCTGTATTTTATTATAACAAAGAAATGAAATCATTTCGAGACTTCAGTACTGGTCTTTTTGGACTGATAGCGAGGATTATACCTTATGAAAAGCCGAATCCTGAAAGAGAAAAGTTTTAGTTTTAGAGGTAAAACATTTAAAACCTGGTTTCAACACATTGAAGGGCCCATACAAGACCAAACCCTTACTTCTTCCAGTTCGCTAAACAAAGGAAGAGGGACTTACTGAAGGTGAGTCATATCGAGCATGTGTTACCCTCCTTGAGCTCGTTAAATTAAAAAGAGGTACTCGTCTATCTAGATGGGGGAAAAAATTGAAAGAATCAAGCCAAGCAGTTATTGAGAACACTACCATTAACTCTTACGATCTCCCTTGAACATGACACTTTGTCTTTGCGTGCATTTTGATCCGCTGAACATCTGCACTAAGCTAATCTTATGAGTTTTGTTTCCTCCTTTGGGTCACCTTACGAAAGTCACAACATCCACTGCATCATCAAGTTTTGGTCCATGTAAAGTTTTTTTTGTTGTGCCTCAGTGTTCAAGGGAAGTATCTTCCTCGAGAGTCATCCATCACAAATATCCTGTTTCAATACCTATGTCAGCCCATGTTCATTTCATCTTCCAATTAAATCTCTGTGTCAGTTTCGTGTCATTGATGGGGGATACATCAAGTCCCTCCTTTGACAAGTCTATTCCTGTCAACTTCGACACATTATCGAGGAACTAGACTTAGAAACCAGTTAGTACTTTGGGACTTTCATGCCTCAATGGCAGGCCTCCTCATGTCCGACAGTGGGTTTACACCATTGACCCCTGATTGGATGCTTCCACAGATGTTCAACTTCATCTAATTCATTCACATTCATCGGAATGTACTAGAGTACCTTGGGAATCATTGACATCAATGATGATATCCCTCATGCTTGTTAATGTTTTACATCATTGACTGGTAATCAAGTGGTTTCTGCCATGTTCGACATTAGGACATCTATTCACATGGTTAGTTTCGTACTACATCAGGATCGGTAAGAATACCCTGGGTTGATTTTTTCACTCTTATGTATACTTTGCCCAGGTTGCAAAGGAGTTATTTTGAACTATGACACATATAATGTTACATAGATCCACTTTGTATTCGTCAAGGCTATGTCTTGTCATTTCGTGGATCCACTATGTATTATTCATGGCTAGGATCAATTCAGGTCATGGTAGTATAGATCCACATTATATCTTCAATGGCTATACCTTTTATCAATATAATTATGGATCTGTAGTGTATTTTATGGTGGTCATACCTACAAAGTCTTTATCTCTCAAGCATAGGTATGCATGCCTTGGGTTTGAGGCATGTTATAATATTTGTTTGATGGTTGTGTGCATCTTTTTCCAGCCCCTCCGTGTCCATACCCTTGCTCTAAAAAGTATACAAAGTACTTCAGTCATTATCGTCTTCTGACTTCACACTTTGGGGGGAAATCTGTTACGCATCAAAATTACTCATTGCAATGATGGCTAAATGTCGTCATTATAAATATTGCAAGTGTCGCATGTTGGTTGCAAGTGTCGCTAGTGTCGAAAACATCACACTGCCTATGTCATCTCCTTAACAACATCGTAAGGACACTAAGACACCTCAAAGACTAGTTTGGAAGAAGAGAAATTAGTTGACATGAAGTACAAACCTTTTTCCATTGAAAGAACCACTAAAAAATGAATTTTGGAGAGGAGCACTCCCCTACCCACTTTCATGGAGTGTTGGCTCTCCCTGAGCCTCTTCTGGGGAGTGTGTGAGTGCCCTGTGCACCCTTTTGGTGGAGTGCTACCCTTTTCTTAGAAAGTTTTGGGTTTGTTGAGACAAATAAGGAAAGAATCCGTCAATTCCTAAAGGTAGTTGGATTTGAATAGATGGTCAAGGCATGATCTTAGGGAAGATCCTCAACTGAAGGAGAGGAATCCTCAACTTTCTCTCATGTGGTTGGACCTCTCCACGGTTATATAAGGAGTGCTTCTCATGGTCAAAGGTACAATGGAGATTGAGAATTATATCAAACTTATGATCTCATGAGTGAGATGTCATCAAAGCAATCAATGGAGATTACTTGTGAAAAGGGGTTGGACAAGGAGAACTGGAAGAAGATGTTGCACCTTCATTCAATGGATTGTAAGTACTTTTACTTGTTCTCATTAATAATCAATGCTTGTCCTGTTTCTTTCAAGCTTATGCTTGTTCCAGTTGAGTTTGTCTATAGTAGATGGATCTATGTTTGAGCTAATCTCAGTAGTGTAGGAATTCTTTTGTACCTTTGTTTGTTTTACAGGACCTATCAGGGAGCTCAGGATCGAAGCTCAGCCGGGACTTTGCAAGGACAAACGTCTCTAATAAGGTACATATATTTCTCCTTCTCTTTCATTTATTAGCTTGATTAGATATAAAAGGAAGTCAGTGTTTATGTTAAGCACTTTTCTATCTTGGCCTTAGGAGTCTATAGACCAAGAGGGAATCCACTTGTCCGCAGGGGGATTCACCTACAACACTTTATTTGTAGTTCTTTTTCCTTTATGTGTGTGTTTGCCTTTTGAGTAACCTTCATCATTTATCTTTTTCTTATGAGGACATTTGTTAGAAAAATGACCAATACCATCACCATTAAAACAAATTAAAGGAAGCTTACCTCTATACCTACCATTGGTTCCCTTGTTCAATCTTTTGACGAAGTTGGCCATTTCTTCATCATCTTCCGAGACGTCATTGTTGCTGGTATATTATTCTTGTTCCTTTTTATTTTTCTTTGATATTTTGGATGCTTTGAAGGCTTATTCTTTTGCATATGGATTTTCCTGTTGATTTCTCATTTCATATGTTGTGAATTCCATGCAATTTGTCCATGCTTATTGAGTTTAGATCTGATATTTCTTCTAGTGTTGATATCTTAGGGTTAAATCTCATAGGAAGAGATCTTAGTACCTTTTGAACAATTGCAAATTATTCAATTTCTTCTCCCAATTCTATGATTGCATTCACTGTTTCATCGACTCGTAAGAAGTAGGCGACAATATTCTGATCTTCCTTTATTTTTAGTTGTTCGAACTGACCTCTGTAAGTTTGAAGCTTTGCTTCTTTGACTTTTGTATCTCCTTCATAAATATTTTGAAGCTTGTCCCAAATCTCTTTAGCATATTTACAATGTGCAACTTTGGTGAATACCGTATCACTAAGACCATTCAAAAGTTCTTTTTTGGCTTTGGAATTATTCTCACCAAGTTTCATTGCTTTGTCATTTGTTGGTGGAACTATTGCTGTTGTGTATCCATCTACAATTGATTGCCAAACTTGAAATCCCTGTGCCTGTACATATGTCTTCATCCTTACGCTCCAAAAAACATACTTTTGTCCATCAAACCGTGGTATTCCATTTTTATACAAGTTGGTACTCTCCATGATCTACCTTTCAGTGGCTAAACTGATTTCTGAAGGAACTTGCTCTGATACCAATTGTTGGATTACTGAGAGGGAGGGTGAATGAGTAATAGTGTAATTATAATCCTTTTTCATTTACTTCTTATCAACCATGACAAGAAAATAATGAGTCATATTTACATCAAACAAACTTGTTTTCATAACCCAAACCTCTTTTCTACGAGGCTTTGTTCAAGGGTTGAAATCAATGACAACCAACCTTAATCAACATTAATTTCATCAAGGTTTATGAATTCAGGGACGCTTGGACCCGTCTGGCTTTCATCCGGGTCATTGATAGGGAGCCTTGTCATATTTAGGTTGTCTCGGTCATCTTGAAGCTAATCAATTATCCACTGCGCATGATATAACATGAGTAACCCCCTCTCCTACGCGTCTTGAGCCTTGGAGAGACCTCTTCTTCTCACCAAGGCTACCTAGGGAATCTCTTCTATTTCGGCCACTACTTGGGGAACTGCTGCTTCGGCCGCTACCATTTCTTATCTGGCCCTGAGTGCCCCTTGAGCCATTTTTTCTAGGATTTTTTCCTGTTCATCTAGACTAATGGCTTTGAACCTGGTCATCTTAGGGTCGACCATCCTTGCAACAACTTCATCCCAATCCTGAGCATTTTTTGTGAAGACCTCATCTTCAAACTTGTCGTGGGCATATGGCCATGAGGACAACATTTGAGACACATATTTCAAGACTCTACTGTTTGGGTCATGCTTGAGTAAATAGTTAGTCCAGAATTAGAACTCCAATTGTCTCAATCCTTCCTCCTTATATTGAGTGGTGTATTTTACTAGGTAGAAACCCATATGGAATCCATAAGGTATAAATACTCACTTCTTATCTTTCACTAGGGTAACATTGTAACCTTGCAGGATGGTATGGTAGAAGATTTCCACCACAAAAAGCCATTCGAGGATGTGTGTTGGTAGGAGCTGAGGTTCTCCAGTGGACCTGCATACCCTAATTTAGGTATCATGTTCATCCAGATACTAATGGTCAACCTTTGATATCACCTTTTTTGCCGTAGCCGATAGCCTCAGACATTCTTTCTTGAAAAGAATAAAATGAATGCACGCGATGAATTCATCGCAGATGAGTGAGTAGGATTTTTTGTACTTGTTCTCCCATAAAATGTTGAAGTAAACATGGACCAAGAGTTCTGAGGCATGCCAACTCAATTTCATGCCGACAAAGACATTTCTGGCACACATGATGTCCAGTAAATATAAATCCATCCAGAAGGATGGAGTCTCTCCTTCTTTTGGCGTCTGAGCCTATTGTATGCAGATGCTTGACTTATTTAAAATGATGGCTCCCCAGTTGAATCTTCTCCCGGAGATGGCCACTATGTAAGCTAGAGGCATCCATGCCTCTGAAAACCTAGAACATTCTTTCTCCCCATACAATTGGCAAATGAGAGCCATTAGATAGATATACGACTCCCATAAGTTGGCCATCTGGTACCAACCGTAGGTCCGATTGGTGTATTTTTTATCTTCTCTCCACCATCAAGCCATCACCCGGCCACTGTCATGGCACTCATAGAAATTTATGACAAAATCAGTGTTCAACCGCTCCTCTGGGTCTCTAATTTTGCAGTAACTTTGCACCTCTACAGGAAGGAAAACCCTGACACACTCGCCATTGACGTCATTAATCAAAAAAAATTGTGTTCCCATGTGGTCAATGAGCCACTTCAGGAGTTATATGTAGGGGAACACTGGAGTTATTATTTCCACCATGTGTAGGTACGATCTTCGAATATTCATAAAAACTTCATCATCAAGCTTTCTCATATTGGGGTCACTAAGCGAGATATATTCCATGAATTATTCTATGCTAATATTCTTGAAACATTATCCTAGTGAGGGAGTACCTCCTTGGTCCCTGTGCTTGCCTCCGTGTCTCCAAAGGCTGAAGTTTGAGTGAAAACCTTCTTGGTAGTTGTCTTGATGACTGGTTCCAGCCTTGGAGCAAATTCTAATTTTTTTGTGGCCACTGGGGAAGAGCCTTCTCCTACATCTGGTTCCTTTAGCTTCAACACTCTCAGAGATCACCTGGTGGTTGGATTTCTTGGAGGAATTGTTCCTGCAATTGAAACCAATTGTTTAGAGACTGTGTACAGAGCAACACTGGATAAAATACATATATGAAGTGTACGAAAAAAAAAATCAGACTCGTACATACCTGTAAATCTTTCTAACTGGTTAATTGATACTCATGGAATCTCGACTACTTTGAATTGCTCATTTCTCTCCTCTAGATTGATTTAAAATTGAAGAAGACTTGAAATACTTGAAATTATTGCAATGTAAATGTTATGTGTTTAAAGCAAATGGATCAGTTTGCAACACATAGATTTAAAGGATTACTCATGCAAAATACACATAGAAAGCAACATAATCAATGAACATAAGCACATAAACACGACAATTTGATAAAGGAGTTCACCCCTCTCTTGGGCTACATCTCATGGTCCATCTTCCAATGGATCATTATTATTAATTGCTCAAAGTACTCAAAAACATGTCTTACAATGCTCAAACTGACAAAACGACTGCTCCAATGGCTTCAGAGCATCCATAAACCCCTATCTGGGCTCTTTTGGCACCTCAATCAGTTGAAAAACGAAGAAGTTAGGCCTCCTGGAAGTCTCCCCCTTCTAACTTGTTGTCTCAGCATCTACAAATTGCACCCTTCTTGTTTGAACCTGGCTCACACACAAATTTAAGCGTGAAAACCCAGAACCGAGCGCAACTGCGCCAACGGTGCAAACTGTAGGACGGTTAAGGGTGTGCCAGCCCCTAACCGCCTAGGCACCTGGGCACATGGGTCATGTGACCACTCGTATGGGCAAAAAGTGGTTAAACCGTTACCAAACCGTGTAACTCCCTCCGCGCTCCAGGTCGCGGTCATATGCAATATATAAAAACCATGGCTATG
>JZKD02S0394060.1:58448-77401 GCA_000966675.3 Picea glauca | reverse complement strand
AATTTGTGTCTTGATATGGACATTATCTTCAAGACTTTTTCTAATCTCATCATCTAACTTCTTATGTTATTCTATTTCATTCTTTAGTCTTTTGATATCTTATTCTTTTTATTCTAATTGAACCTTTTTATTTTCTTCTTGTTTCGTGAGCATTTCATTTAACTTCAAGATATGCCTTTGATTCCTTTTAAGAAACCTTTTAGTGTTCTAATAAAGATAGCTATATTCTATGTAACAATGGTCATATTTGCATTCAAAAAGACCCCTTTCAACTTTCCTTTCAAGCTCTTATAGTTCTTCTTCTACTTCTTCCATGGGATATCTATCATCTAATTCTACACATACTATCTCTAGATTTTCTTATTTACTTGTAGATAAATATTTAACATCATCACATTTTGAAATATTGCAATCAAGGGATTTTGAAGATTCTTTACCTTCATTGATCTTGATGAAGTTGTCTTCAATGTATTCCTTTTTTCCAACATCATCACATTTAGAATCATTGCAATTTGAGGATTTTGGAGATTCTTTACCTTCATTGTTCTTGATGGAGTTGTCTTTAATGCCTTCCTTCTTTCTTTGGTATGTCTCCTCTAACTTTAGTCATAGATCCTTGGAGGAAGTGCATTGTCCCATGCTCTCTTTTATGGAACTTGAGAGTCCACTAAGAATGGTCTTGAGAGCCAATGCATCATTCTTATTTTCTTCCCTTTGAGCTGCAAACTTTGACTTGTTCTTTAAAGGAACGGATCCACCAATAGCTTCTTTCCAAATACCCGCTCCTATTTCCTTCAAATGCACTTTCATTTCTATTCTCCATGTAGAATAATTCTCCTTATCAAGGATTGGAACTTCATCATCCATTTGTGTGTCCATAGATCTCCTCCATGATTTTTAAGGCTTATAGTGAAGGCCTGTTCTGATAACAATTGTTGGACACATTGACCACACTAAGAGGGGGGGATGGATCGATGTAGGGATATTTTTCAAACTTCCCTTCAAAAAACTTATTATCTAGCAATCACCAATTACTGAATGCTCATTATTATCATTTATAATCAGTGGTATGTGAACATATATCAACAACATATAAAAACAACATATATCATCAATAGGTCATCACCACAAGGAACACAAAGAACACAAGATGTATTGTAACACCCTGTTTCCCCTAGTTGTAAATATAACTATATTTGCCAAGGAACTATGGAAAAATCAAAGGTGTGAATGCCTTATTTGATGGACCTTTGTATAAAAGGTCGACGAATGTAAATTTTGTTATTTTAATAGAAAATGGATACGTGTTGCATGATTGCTGGAAAGGGGATGTGGTAAGAGAAATCACAAATGCTATGAAAAGGTGGTGGAGGGGACCAGGAATGGTTGCGTTAATGTCCACTCAACCAGTACTTTGCTGGATTTATTTTCTTAGGATCAAAATGACCCTCTGACCCAGGAATGAATTACAGTCATGCTGGTAGGTGGGAAGACCTCCTCATGAGTTAATGAGGGGATGGGGAAGACCGCCCATTGGTAAGGATTCCATACCCGACCATGGATTGGGAATTCAAGACACACATAATCTTGTTGGGAAAGGCAAGAAAGGAAGCGTGGTGGGTAGAGGAAGACCCACGAAGAGTTCAGAGACGAGATTCAAAAATCTTAGGTCCGAGGAAGGACTAAAAGAGAAAAGTGAGTTCTGATCGCATAAATTAGAGACCGAGTCAAGAGAAGGAGAGTAACCTTCATCCCTATCTATTTATGTACTGGGAGAAGGAGAGAAACCTTTGTCCCTAACTTTCATTGAGATGGAAGAAAGAAATTGAATCTAAAAGCATCGTGGTCTAAGATCGGGGGTGGCTAGTGGTAAAGACATTAGGAGTGACTGATCCTATGGTTGGGTGGAAACGAGCACCCCTTTAAGCAGTCACATCATGCCTTATGGTTCTGATAAGTTGTTTCATGTCTTTCTCTTTGAATTGAAAATAATGGACGCAAGCGTGTATCTATATGTCTATGAATGGTTTCTATATTGAAATGATTAAGTTATGAGTATGCTTTTGTTCCCTTGAGAACTTATGCTTCTGCTTGATTTTCCATATGCTCTAGCTTAATCCCTCGAAGGAATTTCCTCAGGGAATCACATCACAGTTACAGAATCAAAGAAAGACTCTTGGAACTGATACCACTTCAGTAACCTCATGAGCTTACCTTTCCTTATTTCAGAGATTAAAGTTCTGCGAGTTAGGGAGGTGTTTCCTTCAGACCAATATTCTAAGATAATTTGAACTCATGCCCAAGTCCTTAACCAAAAACCCAACTAAGTCTAGATTTCATATCCCAAGAGTCATCTCAAGGTCCATGTGACCTGGGTCTAGGGACCCTGTGCTAAAAGGAGTTAACTCATGAGGGTTTCAGAACTTTCGAAGCTCAAAGCTTTGAGATGTCAAATTTCATGATAGTCAAAGTTACCCAAAGTACCAGAGTAACAAGAGTCATAGATGACTTAAGAACCTGATAGTGGATATGGATGCGAGTCATTTATCAGGAGGATAAGTTGTCCCAGTCATCAAATTGACTCAAATACTCACTGGATTTAACGAAGAAAATATCAGTTTCTCAATTAAAACGATGGTTGGGAGTCATTGTGGAGCCTGAAGGTGAAATTAGAGGAAATGCTAGTTCACAGCCTACAATCAACCAACACCATTGATCTCGTTGGGAATGGAAGATCAATGACCAAGATTAGATCAGAGTCGAGTGAGCACTTCCCAGATTGTGGAGACTGGACCCCGCAATCATTGTGAACTGTTGATATGTGAACGAAGATTAATGGTGGGGAATCATTGTGGAGCGTGAAGGTGAAATTAGTGTACGTGCTAGTTCATAGCCCAAAATTCACCAACGTTGTTGATCTCGTCAGGGTGGAATATCAACGACCCCTATTAGACCGAGATGGGTGAGTAATTTGTAAATTGCATAGGTTGATCTCTATGGTAAAGAGTGCGCATGTTGAGGCCCCACAATCACTGTGAACTGTCAATTAGTGAACACATCGGTATTATCCAGATCATGACCGTTAGACCTAGAAAATTTGTTAGGTCGATAGTCATGAGTTCCTTTGGAAATATGTGGAGTAATGAGGTCCTTCTGTACTATTGATATAGGATAAAGGACACGTGTTGATAGATCGTTGACTTCAGGTGTAAGAAATATGGGAGAAAGTGAGTGTGGAGAGGTTGAAACTCCCAAAGGTCGAAGAGATGTAGTGGTTTGTAGTCATCGATCTATAGGAGACACGCATCGACAGATCATCAACTTCAGGTGTAAGCAATTCGGGAGAAAGCAAGTGTGGAGAGGTTGAAACTGTTGAAGCCTGAAGAGTCGAAGTAGTTTGCAGCTGTCAATATATGGGAGACACACATCAACATATCGGTGACTTCAAGTGTATGAAATCTAGAAGAAAGCAAGTGTGGGGAGGTTGACACTCCCCAATCCCAAAGAGCCAAAGAATATTTGAGTCGTCCAAGCTAAAGGGACATGTGTTGTCAGATCTTTCACTTCAGAGGAAAGTCACTCCAGGAAAGGGGGATGTGTTGAACAAGGACTCATGAAGTCCGGAGAGACGGAGTTCATATGAGTTTGTCAGCTCAGGATAGGTTTCAATAGATATTCCATTGAGAAAGATAGCCACTTTGGAGTAAGGTCGGGTCATGAGAGTTGAGAACTCCCAAAGTAAATCATGACCGTCGATTTGAAAGAGATGTGCGTCAATCGATCATT
This sequence comes from Picea glauca, assembly GCA_000966675.3. Lineage (NCBI taxonomy): Eukaryota > Viridiplantae > Streptophyta > Pinopsida > Pinales > Pinaceae > Picea > Picea glauca. The sequence continues at coordinate 73,615 of JZKD02S0394060.1, read as the reverse complement.
AACTTTCGTTGAAATCACTTAGGGGGAGAAGGTGGCGTGAGTGTTTGGGACTCTCGAATGCCAAAATCCCGAAGTGGACCTGAGTCGTTGATTTAGATGGATGAGTGGTGCTTGATATGGAACTTCAGGTACAAAGTACTTCGAAGGAAAAAGAGTTGGAGTGCTCAAAACTCTTGAATGTCGAAGTCCCGAAAAAGATCATAATCGTCGATCACAACGGATGCATGGCACTCGACCTGTAACTCCAGGTATAGAGTACTTCTAAGGGAAAAGGTGTTGGAATGTTTGAAACTCTTGAACGCTAAAGTCCTGAAGTAAATCAGAGTCATCGAAATCCCTAAGGACATGCAACGTCGGATTGTGAACTTTGGAGGTTGGATATTCTGGAATATTTCACGTGGTGATCATCTTGGTTCTTATTGTTTGGCATCTTGACATAACCATGCTCATATGAAAGTATAGGGGGATAAAATAACCTAAATATCTTGGGAGCGGATACCTGCCTTCTTTGAGCTCATTCCGGGAAATTGAGATGGTGGCTAGAAATCTCTGGAATAGAAGAATGGAATAAGGACCCCGAATGAGGGTATTGTTTTCTTAAGAAGAATGAAAATTTTTAAGCCCTGTCATGGGTGTGTTACAAATTGGTATCAGAGCATGGTTACAACACTTGTCCTTCTTGGTCTCATGGATGAGTTGCTTAAAAACCATATTTAGAGTAATTTCAAGAGTGACACCCTATCTTACCTCTTTCTTAAAGAGTCTGGTTAAAATTTTACTGAGGAAAAGAATGAAAATTTTTGTTGTGTGTGTTCATTTAAGATATTTGAACTGTGTATTTTTCATAAACTAATAGACTGTTGGCTAACAATAAGTGTTTTTTCAGCACTCGAGCAGTCAGTAAATCACGAGAAAAAAAACTTCAATTCTAAAGGATGGTGACGTGCTATGAAGTGGTGGATGGATCCCACAATAGATATGAAGAATATTATGAAAGGAGGGCGGTGGAAACCCCTTTGGTTCTGGCTGAAACTGTAAGGAGCCTCAAGATCGAATTACAGAGTTGCAAGGCTGACAATGAGAGATTGATAAAGGATAAAGAAAAACAAACAAAAATTAATGCAGTCTTGTTGTAGAGCTTATCCGACATATAGAGGAAACTAAAACATGAATCCATAACCAGCCATGTGGACCAACGACATGCGATGAGAATTCAAATTCCACCCAAGATCCAAAAATATGGCCCCATAAGTGACCACACTAGGAGAAGTACCTCGAAGAAGGCCCAACCTAGAGGTAGGGGACACTCATCAGGAGAGTCCTCTGGGAAGGAAGATAGCAACTCCAAGGGATATTATAGTATCAAAACTATCTCACATTCTCAAAGGAAAGGAAAGAAGAGAAACCATTCCAAATTTAATGATCCTGAAGAATTCAAGAAGCCAAACCACCCTCTTTCGATGGAGAGATTAAGAAAGGGGAAGAGGTTGAGGCTTATCTGCTTGGTTTAAAGAAATAATTCAGAGTCCATGACTACTCTAAAAACTTGAAGGATCGAATATCCATATTCAAACTGAATGGAAAGGCTTCCATTTGGTGGGAAGACCTTAGGAATTTTAAAGGAGTCCATGAGAAGGACTTTTCATGGAAACAATTAAAGAAATACTTCAGGAAAAAGTATCTATCAGAGAAATACATGGATGGGAAGAATAAGGATTTCTATGAACTCAGGATGGGACAACTCACCATAGATGAATATGTCAATAAATTCCTTGAGATACTAAAGTATGTACCCTACATAAAGGATGAAAAGGTAAAAGTGAAACGATGTATTAATGGGTTACCTTAGACTTACCAGTACAGGATTTATTTTGACAAACCAAATACCTTAGAAGAGACCATATGGAAGGAAAGGTATTGTTATGAATAGTTCGGGAATACGACGGGACGTCACAAGGACTGGAGGAAGAAGAGTAGTTTGGGATTCAAGAAGAAGGGGTTTAAATCCTCAAGATTTAAGAACTATGGGAAGAGTTCTAGGATGAACCTTCCTACTACAAGTGTGTATCAGAAAAATTTCCCCTCTCAGAGTGGAAATAAAACTTTTGAGGTAGTCCAAGGAAATACTAATAACTCAAAGAAAGAACCCTTAAAATGTTGGGGTTGTGGATAAGAACATCGGTTGAGGGATTGTCCATACAGAAAACAGAACAGTAAGAGAGTCTACAATGTCCAAGAAGAAACCACCATTAATGATGTGGCTAGGAGCATGCCACAAATTTATGTATCCTTGGACGATAATCAAGAAGACTACCAAGCTTCAGTGGTGGAGATGGAAGGCATGATCGCCAACCATCTAGTTTCTATTTTAATTGAACCTGGTTCTAATTTGAGTTATGTGGCCCCTTAGACTATTGATAAGTGTAAACTGCAACTATTTAGACATGTTAAGTCGTGGTTGGTACAAATAGACACTGGAACCAAAATAAAAGTAGTAGAGACCATGCCAACTTGCCAATTCATCATGGATGGATTTCCCACTCGAGCGACCCTTAACATACTTCCCATGGGATCTTATGACTTGTTGATTGGTATGGACTGGTTGATTTCTTATAAAACTATGTTGGACTGATACCAAAAAAATTTAGAATGTGTAAATGAAGAAGGGAGAAAGATAACCCTCCAAGGGATTCAGAATCATGTCTCAGTGAGACAAATATCAACCCTTCAAATGAAAAAGTATTGCAGAAAGGGGTGTCCTTTATATGAAATACATGTGTTGGAATCTATTGAGGATGAAAAACCATACCTAGAGGACCACCCCATATTAAGAGAATATAAAGACATGTTTCCAAAAGAGGTACTAGGTCTACCTCTGATAAGAGGCATTGACTTCTTGATAGAACTTGCACCAGGAGTAGTTCCAGCATATAGAATTCCCTATAGGATGAGTACGCCATAGCTGGTGTAGCTCAAGCTCCAACTAAAGGACATGATGGAAAAAGGCTACATCCGACCCAATGTATCTCTATGGGGAGCACCTATATTTTTTGTGAAAAATAAATATGACACACTTCAACTGTGCATAGATTATAGACAACTCAATAAGACAACCATAAAGAACAAGTATCCCTTACCAAGAATTGATGACTTGTTTGACCAATTGGGAGGTTATTCCATTTTCTCAAAGATTGACTTAAGGTCTGGATACCATCAAGTCTGAATTAAGGATGAATACATCCACAAAACAACCTTCAGGACGAGGTATGGTAACTATGAATTTGTGTAGGTGTCATTTGGGTTAACCAATGCCCTCGCCACTTTTATGTGCTTGATGAATAATGTACATAGAAAAATTCTGGACAAATTTGTATCGGTTTTTATTGATGATATCCTAATATACTAATATACTCCAATAACAGAGAGAAGAACTAAGAACATATTAGACTCATACTTCAAGTACTAAGATATCATCATCTCTACGCTAAGTTTAGAAAGTGTGACTTTTTCCAGAAGTAGGTCCATTACTTAAGCCATGTTATTTCTAAAGAAGGGGTGGTAGTAGACCCCGACGAGATCGGATCTATTATGGAATGGCCTACCCCAAAGGATGTGTCTGATATGATATCCTTCATGGGATTAGCAGGATATTATAGAAGGTTCATAGAAGGGTTTTCCAAGATTGGTTATCCAATCATTGCCCTTCAGAAAAAGGGGGTTAAATTCACTTGGACATCAAAATGTGAAGAAATATTTCAGGAACTAAAATACCTCCTGAACCATGCACCCATGTTGAATATTGTAGACCCTGATAATGATTTCCTCATGTGTACAGATTCCTGTAAGGAAGGAATCAAAGGATTCCTTATATAAGAGGGATGTGTAATTTGCTACACGTCCAGGAAATTGAATGAGATTGAAATCAATTATGTGACCCATGACCTAGAGTTGGCTTCCATAGTGCATGCTTTAAAAATGTGGAGGCATTACCTCCTAGGTAGGAGGCTTGTGCTTATGAAAGACCATTGTGGGTTGAGGCACCTATTTTATCAACCAAAAATCAATGCCAAGCAAGATAGGTATATGGATCTCCTTAGTGAGTTTGATTTCGAAATAAAACACATGAAAGGAAATGAAAATAGGGTCATTGATGCCCTTATCAAAAGTATAAATATGATTCACCTAGAATATTTAATCACTTGTGAAACGAATGTCAGGGAAAGAGTCAAGAATGCACAAGAAACATATGCATTCTTCAAGACCGTGACCTCATACCTAAGGAAAGATCCTATAGGGATAAAGTATGAAGTCTACCAGATGCTCGATGAAGGCCTGCTAACCTACATAAAAATATTGTATATTCCAAACTGTGATGAATTGAAGAGGTTCATAATGGATGGACTACACAAGATACCATATAGTAGTCACCCAGGATATTAGAAAATGATCACAACCACTAGGAAACAATTCTATTGGCTTGGATTGAAGAAAGACATAACTGAATATATAGATAAGTACCTAGAATGCCAACAATTTAAGGAAGAATAACGACACCCGAGAGGGTTGTTACAACCCCTATCCATCCTAGAATGGAAATGGGAAACCATCTCCATGGATTTCATCACCGGATTACCAAAATCAACCAAGAAAAATGATGCAATCATGGTCATGGTGGAAAAACTGAGTAAGTTTGCTCACTTCATTCCTGACAAGTGAACTTGCAAGGAAACAAATATTTACAACATATTCATGAAGGATATATTCAGACTTCATGGCATGCCTAGGGAAATTTTATCTGACAGAGACACCAAATTTACTTCAATATTTTGGAAATCCTTAATGGTCGGTTTTGAGAATAAATTGTTGTTCATCACAACCTATCATAGTCAAACTAATGGATAGACAGAAAGAGTAAACCAAATATTAGAATACATGCTAAGGATGCATGTAATGAATCAAACTAAGAAGTGGCAAGACTACCTACCATTGGTAGAGTTTGCCTACAACAACGGTTATCAAGAATCCTTGAAGATGAGCCCTTTTGAAGCCCTCTATGATAGAAAATGAAAGATTCCAATTCGCTGGAGTAATCCAGTGGAAAGAATTACAATCCGACCCGACATGCTGAAAGAAATGGAACAACAAGTGATTCAAATAAAGAAACATATGAAGATTGCTCAGGATAGAAAGAAACATTACGCTGACAGAAAGAGAACTCCTAGAGAGTTCAGGACAAGAGATCATGTCTATCTCAAAGTTTGACCTAGGAAAAGTTCCTTGAGAATGGGAGCTTCTACCAATATGGAACCTCGGTATTTTGGACCCTTTGAAGTCTTAGATAGAGTGGGACCTCTAGCCTATAGGCTAGCACTTCCTCCCACAGTCAAGGTACATAATTTTTTCCATGTTTCATTATTGAAGAAATATGTACATGACTCTAATCATATAATTGACAAGTCTGTGACCCAGGTGGAGATGGAGGGATAATTCTTTCCATAACCTCAATGCATACTAGACATGAAAGAAACCTCACTCAGGAACTAAATCATTGCACAGGTCAAGGTGCAGTGGAAACACTTTGGCCCAGATGAAGCTATGTGGGAAATGGAGGATGCCATGAGACAAGTATATCTGATTTTGTTTACTCCTCTATATACATATCATTTTGACAGATATAACATCAAGGACGATGTTCCTTTAAGGGGGAGGGAATTGTAACCCCCTGCTTCCCCCAATTTGTAAATATAACTATATTGGCCAAGGAACTATGGAAAAATCAAAGGTGTGAATGTTTGATTTGATGGACCTTTGTATAAAATGTCGATGAATGTAAATTCTATTATTTTAATAGAAAATCGATACGTGTTGCATGACTAATGGAAAGGGGATGTGCTAAGAGAAACCATGAAAGATATGAAAAGGTGGTGGAGGGGACCAGGAATGGTTGCATTAACCTCCACCAAACCAATACTTTGTTGTATTTAACTACTCATGATCAAAACAACCCTCTGAACCAGGAATGAATTATAGTCAGGATGGTAGGTGGGAAGACCTCCTCAAGAGTTAATGAGGGGATGGGGAAGACCGCCCATCGGTAAGGATTCCAATCTTGACCATGGAATAGGAATTAAAGACACACACAATCTTGTTGGGGAAGGAAAGAAAGGAATAATTGTGGGTAGAGTAAGACCTATTAATACTACAGAGATGAGAGTTGAAGCTCTCGGGTCCAAGGAAGGACTAAAAGAGGAAAGTGAGTTATGATCAAAGAAAATAGAGACTGAGTCGGGAGAAGGAAAATAACCTTCATCCCTATATATTTCTGTACTGGGAGAAGGAGAGTAACCTTCGTCCCTAACTTTTGTTGAGATGGAAGAAAGAGATTGAATCTCAAAGCATCATCGTCTAACCTTGGGGGTGGCCAATGGTAAATCCAATAAGAGTGACTGAACCTATGGTTGGGTTGAAATGAGCACCCCTTTTAGTAGTCACATCATGCCTTATGGTTTTGATAAGTGTTTTCATGCCTTATGCTTTGAATTGTAAATAATGGATGCATGTGTGTATTTATATGTCTACTAATGGTTTCTGTATTGAAATGATTAAGTTATGAGTATGTGTTTGTTCCCTTGAGAACTTATGCTTCTCATTGATTTTCCATATGCTCCATTTTAATCCCTCGAAGGCGTTTCCCTAGGGAATTACATCTCAGTTCTAGAGCTAGAGCAAGCCTCTTGTCACTGCTACACATCACATTGCCACCGTCAATATGATTTTGACCACGACTTATCAATCTTTGGCATCATCTGACCCTTGGATTGTACCTTGTCCATTGGAATTCGATGTACTAGGTGACACCGTGCCACTTAGTCCAGATGAAACGTCAAACATTTCTATCCAATCCGCTTCTACCTCGTCAGATGACCAAAATATATTGGCACCTGACATTTCCTCGATGCAATCACGGTTAAGTTCCTTGTCGTCTGCGATCGACTACATTTCCCCAATTTTTCCCTCGGATGAATCTATTCTGGAAATTCTTCGCATTGACAAGTTACCTCAAGATAATAACCATCATCGATCCTCTTTTCTTCCCCCTCGTGAAGAAATTCGGGAAGATATACAATCTATCTCCCCTCCTGATGTCAATTTTCTATCGTCTCCCATGCTTTCAACTTTCGATGATTTGGATCCGATAGTAGACATGGTGATTTCTTCGATAGGGTTATTGGAGCCTGATCTCCTTACTCCTATTGCGACCCTCGACATGTGTTCCTTCCCAAGTGATTTTCCATCCAATGAAGATCTCTTGGAAGCCATGACTGAGTTTTTTTCCCTTGACACGGTATCCTTCCAGAGCGTTATCCTCTCGAAAGCCATGAACAGGAAGAAACCACGAGCATAGTTTCTCTTCTTTGTGGAAAGATCGTTAAAAAATGAAACAAAGGCCCTGAGCATAGTTATTTTCCTATGTCAAGCTCGTTAAAAAATGACATAGTCACCTCTCTTGAACCTTCTTTTCATCCACCCTTCTCCTTTTTCTCATCTACTAGAGAACTTGGTGACAACCTCAAAGTCAATGAATGAATTGAAGCTTGGAGGGCATGTCTCCAGCCTTTGATGATCATTCTAGAGTTAAGCCACTAGCTTTCCTGCTGCGGGCATACCGATCTTAGTCTTTGTTCTTTCTCGTGCTCATAAATACATGAGAATGCATCTGGGTAGACTTTTATCTGTGTTTCGGACTTGTATGGATACATGAAAAAGGAACCCCCTGGAGTCTCCTTTAAGCTCTTTTCAGACTCTCTAAACATGAAAATATTGTCGAGTGATCTTGCTTCCTTTCCCACTCAGTAAACGGTTTGAAAGGGTGTCTTTCGAGTGATAATTTATCTCTTTTTTGGCCTCGTGAGACTAACATTACAAAAAAGGACAACACTTGAGTCATCTTTAAGTTCTTTTCATACTCTCTAAAGATGAAAATATTGCCGAGTGACCTTGTTCTCTTCATGCTCATTAAAGTATTTGAAGAAAATGTCTATTGAGCGATAGTTTATCTCTTTTTCGATCTTATCAGACTACTTTACGAAAAAGGAACTGAGAGAGTTCTCTTTTAAGTGTTTTCCAAACTCTATAATCATGAAAAACCTTCGAGTTTTCTGTCTTTGGACTCGTTAAACAAACATCGACAGGCCCATATGGGACCAAACTCTTACTTCTTCTAGTTCGTTAAAAAGGAAGAGGGACTTACCGAAGGTGAGTCATATCAAGCATGTGTTACCCTCCTCGAGCTCGTTAAATTAAAAAGAGGTACTCATCTATCTGGATGGGGTAAAAAATTGAAGGAAGCAAGCCAAGCAGTTTTTGAGAACATTACCAAGTAACTCTTAGAGTCTCCCTTAAACACGACACTTTGTCTTTGCGCACATCTTAATCTGCTGAACTTCTACATTGAACCAATTCTCTGAGTTTTTCTTAGTACTTTGGGTCACCCGATGAAATTCATAGTATCCATTGCATCATCGTGTTTTGGTCCATGTCATGTTTCTGCTATTGTGCCTCAGTATTCAAGGGAAGCATCTGCCTCGAGAATCAACCATCACAAATATCTTGTCTCAATACCCATGTCAGTCCATGTTCATTTGATATACCAATTACATCTCTATGTCCATTTCATGTCATTGATGGGGGATACATCAAGGCCCTCCTTCGACAAGTCTATTCCTGTCGACTTCAACACATTATCCAAGAACTAGACCTAGAAACCAATTAGTACTTTGGGACTTGCATGCCTTAATGGTAGGCCTCCTCACATTCGACAGTGGGTTTACATCATTAACCTCTGATCGAATGATTCCACGGATGTTCGACTTCATCTCATCCATTCACATTCGTTGGAATGTACTAGAGTACCTTGGGAATCATTGACATCAATGATGATTTCCCTCGCGCTTGTTAATGGTTTACATCATTGACTGGTAATCACGTGGTTTCTGCCATGTTCAACATCAGGACATCTATTCACATGGTTAGATTCGTACTACATCGAGATTGGTAAGAAGACCCTGGGTTGATTCATCACTCTTATATGTACTTTGCCCAGGTTGTGAAGGAGATTCTTTTGAACAATGACACATATACTGTTACATAGATCCACTTTGTATTGGTCATGGATATGTCTTGTCATCTCGTAGATCCACTGTGTATTCTTCATGGCTACGATCAGTTCAAGTCATAAGAGTATATATCCACACTGTATCCTTGGTGGCTATACCTTTTATCAATATAATTATGGATCTGCAGTGTATTTTATGGTGGCCATATCTTGAAAGTCTTGATCACCCAAGCATAGGTATGCCTGCCTTGGGTTTGAAACATGTCATATTATTTGTTGGATGTTTGTGTGCAGCTTCTGTCAGGTTCTCTGCATCTATACCCTTGCTTGAAAGTATACAAATCATTTCAGTTATCAGTTCTCATCTTCTAACTTCATACTTTGGGGGGCAATCTGTTACACATCAAAATTACTCACTTCTATAGTGCACAGGTGTCGTCATTACAAGTGTCGCAAGTGTCGCATTTTTCTCACAAGTGTCACAAGTGTCAGAAAAAGAATACTGCCATAATGCCTATGTCGTACCTATAATGACATCAGAAATACATTTGAAACACCTCAAACATTTGATTTGGAAGAAGAGGAATGGTTAACTAGGTTTATGAACTTCTTTCCATTTGAAAGAACCACAAAAATTGAATTTTTAGAGGAGAGGGCTCCCCTATAACTCTCTCAGGAGTGTTGGCGCCCCCCTATAAGCTATCAGGGAGTATTATAACACTCATCAGCCCTTTTGGAGGAGCGTTTCTATTGTTAGGAGTGTTGGTGCCCCCCTATACCTTACTAGGGAGCGTTATAACGCTCTAACTACCCTTTTGAAGGAGCGCTACCTTTTTTGGGCAACAGTTGGTTTTTTGAGAAGAATGGGGGAAAGATCTCTTCAATCTTGGAAGGTAGTTGGATTCAAATCATTGGTCAAGCCATGATCTTAGGGAAGATCCCTAACAAAAGGAGGAAAATCATCAACTTACCCTAAATATATCTCAAGTGATTGGGTCTCTTTAAATCTATATAAGCAGTCTTTCTCATGGTGAAAAGGGGGAATGATTGGAATCATGAAACCTATGATCTCATAGGAAACACACAGTGAAGTGGAGAATAATCAGTGAAGCTATTGTCATTCTGATCATGGGTCTTTTGAGCAAGGGTTAGACAAGGAGGACTTGATGAAGTTGTTGTGCTTGCATCTACGGTTGTAAGTTTCTTTCGTTATTGTTCTCATCAATATAATATGCTTGGCCTGTTTCTTTCTAGTTTATGTTTGATCTCACATGAACTTGTATCTAAGTAGATAGATCTATTTTAAGCTAATCTCAGCAAGATAGGAAGTTGGTTGTATCTTGTTTGTCTACAGGTCTTGTCGAGGAGTGAAAGTTTGGAGCTCAACTCGGATCGTGCAGGGACAAACACTTGTAAAAGGTACTTATTTTCTCCTTCTTCCTCATACATTAGTTTATCTAGGTCTAAAAGGAAGTCAGTGACCATGATAAGCATATTCTGTATTAAGAGTTGAAGCATATCTGATCCATCCAAGATAAAGGTACAGGTTTCATCATATCCTGCACTTAAGAGGAAATTCACTCCGAGAAAAGGGGATGTGTTGAACAAGGACTCCCGAAGGACATAGAGCTAGAGTTCATCTGAGTCATCCATCAGCTAAGGACATGTGTCAACATAAATTCCATTGCGGAATACATCCACTTTGGAGGAAGGTGGGGTCATGAGATTTGAGAAATCCCAAAGTAAATTGTGACCATTGATTTGAAAGAGACATGCGTCGATCAATCGTTGACTTGGGGTGAAATCACTCTAGGAGAGAAGGTGGTGTCAGCATCCGGGACTCCTAAACATCGAAGTCCCAAAGTGGACCTGATTTGTTGATTTATATGGATGAGTGATACCTAATGTGGAACTTAGGGTACAAAGTACTTTGGAGGAAAAAGAGTTGGAGTGCTAGAAACTTCCGAATGTCAAAGTCCTGAAGAATATCATAGCCATCGATCACAAGGGACGTGTGGTGCTCGACTTTTAACTCCGGGTATAGAGTACTTCGGAGGGAAAATATGTAGGAACGCTTGCAAATCCCAAACACCAAAGTCCAGAAGCAAATCAGGGTCACCGAAATCCTTGAGGACATGCGGTGTCAGATCATGAACTTTGGAGGTTGGCTACTACAGATGATTTGGCATGGTGTTCATCTTGGCACCTATTGTCTTGGAATCTAGACATAGTCGCGGTCATATGCAAGTATAAGGGGATGAAATAACCTGAAGATATTGGATGCGGATACCTCCCTGCTCTAAGCTCATTTCGGGAAATGGAGATCGTGGCTAGAAAGCTATGGAAGAGTTTAATGGAATAGGGACCGAAATGAGGGTATTGTTTTCTTAAGAAGAACAAAAAAATTTAAGCCTCGTCGTGGGTGTGTTACATGTATGTACAATTTTATTTTTATTACAGACTACAATCCTTGGGTTATCAATGACAATTGAATAGAGTTACAACTCCGCAAGAGCACCCTCTCTACAATGCAAGAATCAACTCACACAACTCAGCACCAACTGAGAAGAGGAATCAATCCTCAATAGATACCAATTTGTGAACAGATACGTGACCTTTCAGTAGTGCAGCAAGCATATGTACTATGACCCGCGTATGCCTTAGGGTTTTCTCTTTATGAAAAAATCAGATCCTTTGCAGCCTTGAGTCACATCTACTTCTATCTTTCAATGTCCCATATGAACCATAACCAATCATAACACATCTATGCTCTCCCACATATTACTCATGCTCCTCAATCATACAATATGCATGTTTCTCAAACATAAGTAACCAACATACTATGGAAACCATATCAGTATTGAAACATAAGAGTGCTTCTCACTCTATCAATCAACCAACATCACAACAACCATACCAAGAATTCTCTAAGAACTCACCATACAATAAGAAAGAGTATCCATCAAGACAACTATGTAACCATACCATAATTTCTATGGTGGATCTGAGCCCATGAAATGTAGATCTAGAACTTGATTTGGACTTCAAGAACCTGGCATCGAATCACACTCAAGTCTCCATGACCTCATCCAATTGTACACGCTCTGTCCCACTATTTCTCGCTTACTCCTTCATAAACTAGGGTTTATAAACTTCTAAAACTTTTGTCGTCGTGATTTCAAACTTATAGAAACTTTGATGCATCCATGAGATCCTCCATTCAATCTCTCTCAGAATAGATCTTCAAGCTATGCTCAAGAGATGATTTTCACAAGAGACCTTTGCTTCTAATTTATACTCTCCAAGTAGATTCCTTAGAAGCATCTTCTAGGCCACTTTTTCCACATAGTCACCTATGTCCAAATTTTCCCAACTTGCCATTTGTCCATGTATCCAATATCCACTTGACCACTTGACCCATTTTCCTCATTTTAGGGTTAACCTTCTTATAACCACTTTGCATAATTAGAAAGTTCTCCGTTTACTTTATTATTGAAATAATCCTCCTTGACTTTGTCACTTCATTTTATTATTTAAATAATCCTCTTTGATTTTGTCACTTCACTTTAATATTTAAATAATCCTCTTTGACTTTGTCATTTTATTATTTAAATAATCCTCTTTGACTTTGTCGCTTCACTTTATTATTTAAATAATCCTCTTTGATTTTGTCACTTCACTTTATTATTTAAATAATCCTCTTTGACTTTGTCACTTCACTTTATTATTTAAATAACCCTCTTTGATTTTGTCACTTCACTTTATTATTTAAATAATCCTCTTTGACTTTGTCACTTCACTTTATTATTTAAATCATCCTCTTTGATTTTGTCACTTCACTTTATTATTTAAATAATCTCTTCTTTGCAAGCACTTTGACTTATTTGACCTTTTGGGGCTGTGACCCAACATATGAGGGTCCTCCAACTTCGTAAGGCCATAACTCTCAAAACTGTGAGGAGTTATGTGACGTTCCACATGCCACCGGAAATGGATTGACAAGGACTATCCATCTAGGATAGTTTCATTGAAAAATTCACTGATCTTTATCTCATTATTCCAAAATTAAGCATGGGTTCTCTAACCATACTACTAGGATAACTCAACTACAAAGCATATTCCCGTGAGGGATTTCACCATAAGGGGACCACTTTGGATTTCACTGCAAAGTGCCTTCCCATGAGGTCTTTCACCATAAGGGGACCACTTTGGATTTCATCCATTTGTACAACCATGAACTTTGGAGTTCATCGCAAAGCATCTCCCATGAGGGTTTTCACCATAAGGGGACCACTTTGGAGTTCATCCATTTGTACAACCATGACAAGACAATAATGAGTCATCTTTACATCAATCCAAATATGCATGATATATCAATGGAAACTCATTGATCCATATTCATCTATGGATATGACCATGACTCCTCTTGATATCAATGTCAATACATGATCCATCAATCAAGGTTAATACATGATCCATCAATCACTACATCATTATGATATGACAATAAATTGTTCCTTTGACATCAATCCTTTGGCATCAATGAAAACATGATCCAACAATTTCTGGACATCACATTATTCGATGCGGCTTATAGATATGCTTCCAAGATTGAGAAAAAATTTAAGCAGAAGAGGCAAGACTTTGGATCTACAAACTCCTCACAGTGCAAGAAGGGAAAAGGCATCCCCAACCCAAATTAAGACAAGGGACAAAGAAAATATGGCCACTCTCAGGACAACTTGTCCAGGCCACACCACAAGAAGGGTAATGATAATTCGAAGAAGGACAATGGAAAGTGGAGTGAATACCATAAAATCCCTTGTCACAACATCGAATAATGGTGGACATCCAGATCATTTGCATAAGTGTATTTATTTTGGACATCATTCTTACCTAAAAAATGGATCATCCATATCGTCGACAAAAAACACGTTTCAATGGCCAGGAAGAGAATCATGAAGTACCATTACCAATAATGAGTGAATACATTATTATGAGCAGAAAAGAATGTTGTTTATTGAAAGTGGTGGGATTTTTGGTAGTAGATATGATCTATGTAATGAAAGTGGTGTAAACATATTGTGCATATTTTATAATTTTCCATACTTTAAGGATATATCCATCAGGCATATTCTTGAATTTATGCATACTGAGAAAAATATAGCCTATGCTATTGTAGAAACTCTTTTTGGTTCTTTTGATACTGTTTCATCACGTGAAGACTTGAAACAACTAAACATTCATCGAAATATTTGGGTTGAGAAATATGATGATGAAAAATATAGAAAACCTAGTGCTTCTTATGTTTGAACAAAGGAAAAATGTGCACAATTCTTAAATTTGATGTCTCGGACTCTCTTTCCCATTGGATATGTAAGTATTAATATCATAAGCCAAACTAACATGAATAGCTTAAGAGGCTCAAGACCCATGACTATCATGTCATAATCGAGAATATTTTACCGATTGTAGTCAATATATCAAGTTTGGTAAAGGGACCAATATTGGAAATTATAAGTTTGGGTCTAATATTAAAGGGAAGGAGTTTACATGTATTAGATCCTTCGAACTTTGATAGTTTGAGGCATGAGGTTGTTGAATTCCTTTGTCTATTGGAACATGAATTTGCACCAACAATATTTAACATTTCTATGCATCTTTTGATACATATTGAATATGAAATAGAGCATTGTGGCCTAGTAAGAATGAGATGGATGTATCCTATAGAGATATATATGAAGGTTGTGAAAAAATTTGTTTGTACAAGGGAAAAACCATAAGGTAACATGTAGGAGGGATATTCAATGAAAAAGGTCATGGGATTTTGCACATAATATATGAAGTATTTTAAAAGTGTCAATCAATGTGTATGGGATGATGACGAAGATGAGAGAGTTGAGGTGAAGTATTAGAAGGAAATGTAAGGTGCTTTAAGCTATCACATGAAGAAAGAAGTGTGATACATGCCTATGTTCTTTAGAAAACATGTACATTCGATAAGTGGCACATGTGAAAATATTTTTTACACAATAATTTATTGATTCAATTG